>PITA01000172.1:105231-337885 GCA_004023965.1 Spilogale gracilis
ATGGTTTAAAAGACCAGTAATATATAAAAGATCTAGCCTTAGACATTTATAAAACAGCAGGGGATGCTGCTGGAATTCACTCCAGGTAGAGGGAGAAAAGGTAATTACTAAAGGTAGTGCATCAATAACTTCCAAATATGAAGGATAAAGACAAAAACTGTAAAATTAATTAAAACTACAATAATTAGGGTCCTTGAGGAACAAAGATGGTAGCGTAGTAGGAATACCCTAGCTTTGAGAGTTATTGTCTCATCCCTCAAACACAAGTAGGTAACTCTCAAATTATTCAGAATACCCAAGAAATGGACCTGGGGATTGACAGAACAAACTTTGCAACTAGAGGGAAAGAAGGGACCACTTCGAGGAAAGTCAGAACTGATGTGGTTCAGGGGAGAAACAGGTCATGGATGCTGTGGAGATGGGGCAAACCTTGGTCTGAGAGAGAGAGAGAGAGAGAGAGAGAGAGAGAGAGAGAGAGAGAGAGAGAAGCATACAGGAGAGAGCACAACGAGAACAATTCCCCAAAGCCACTGTCTGGGAAAAGGAGAGGGGCTGAATTTTGTGAATTTTTGTAACCAGTGGGGCTCAAAGACTAGAGTTTCAAAAACATCAGAATACACATTCATTAAAGTGCACATGAACATTCTTCAGGATATATCACATGTTACACCACAAAACAAGCCTCAATTTAAGAAGAATGAAATCATATCAAGCATATTATCTGATCACAATGGTATGAAACAAAATCAGTTACAGGAGAACTGGAATAAAACATATGGAAACTAAACAACATGCTACTCAACAACCAATGGGTCAATGAAAAAGAGGAAATCAAAAAATACCTTGAGACAAATGGAAATATAACCTCCAAATTCTTTGGAATTGAGCAAAAGCAGTTCTAAGAGAGAAGTTAATAGTGATATAGTTCTATCTTCAGAAACAAGAAAAATTTCAAACAATCTAACTTTACATTTAAAAGAAGTAGAAAAGGAAGAACAAAGCCCAGCATTAGTTGAAGGAGAGGGAAGTAATCAAAATCAGAGTGGAAATAAATCAAATAGAGACCCCCCCCAAAAACAATAAAGACCAATTAAACTAAGACCTGGTTCTTTGAAAAGATAAACAAAATTGAGCTGTAGCCAGGCATCAAAAAAAAAAAGATGGAGAGGCCAAATAAAATCAGAAATCAAAGAGAAAAATGACAACTTATACCACAAAAATATAAAAAAATCTTAAGTGAATATTGTAATTATATGCCAACAGCTTAGACAATCGAGAATAAATTCCTAGGAACATACAGTCTTCCAAGACTGAATCATGAAGAAATAGAAAATCTGAATAGAGTGATGGTTACTAATAAAATGGAATCAGTAATAAAAAAATTTTCTCAAAAGTCCAGGACCAGATGGCTTCACAGGTGAACGATACACATTTAAAGAAGAGTTAATACCTATTCTGAAATTATTCCAAAAATTTAAAGAAGAAGCATTTATAAACTCATTTTATGAGGCTAACATTATCCTAATACCAAAAACAGACAAATATATTACAAAAAAAAAATTACTGGCCAGTAACCCCTGATGAACATAGATGTAAAAATCCTCAGCAAAACACTAGCAAACCGACTTCAACAATACATTAAAAAGATTATACACTGCAGTGAGGTGGGATTCATTCTAGGATGCAAGCATGGTTAACCATAAATCAGTAAATGTTATTAATAAATGTTATCAACAAAACAAAGGATAAAAAAATCATACAACCATTTCAACAGATGCAGAAAAAGCATTTGACAAAATTCAACATCTATATATGGTAAAAACTTAATAGATATATAAAGAATATACCTCGGGGCGCCTGAGTGGCTTAGTTGGTTAAGCGACTGCCTTCGGCTCAGGTCACGATCCTGGAGACCTGGGACTGAGCCCCACAACAGACTCCCTGCTCGGTGGGAGGCCTGCTTCTCCCTCTCTCACTCCCTCTGCTTGTGTTCCCTCTCTCACTATGTTTCTCTCTGTCAAATAAATAAATAAAATCTTAAATACCTCAACATAAGAAAAACCACATATGATAAACTCCCAGCTGTCATCATACTCACTGATGAAAAAAAACTAAAAGCTCTTCCTCTAAGATCAGAAACAAGACAAAGATGCCCATTTTCACCACTTTCATTCGATATAGTACTGGAAATTCTGGGCATATAAATTAACCCCCCCAAAAAAGGAAATAAAAAGCATCCAAATAAGTAAAATTGTCATTATTGGCAGAGGATCTGATACTATATATAGAAACCCATGATGACTTTATCAAAATTCTATTAAAACCAAAAAAATTAATTCGGTAAAGTTGCAGAATACAAAATTAATATAAAGAAATCTGTTGTATTTCTGTATACTAATAATAAAGTAGCAGAAAGAGAAATTAATAAAACAATCCCATTTACAATTGCATCAAAAAGAAAATATCTAGGGAGAAATTTTTTAAAAGGGTAAAAGACTTGTGGTAATAAAACACTGATGTCAGAAAAAATGAAAACAACACAGAAATAAGATACACTGTGCTCATGAAATGGAAAAATTAATATTAAAATGCCCATACTACCCAAAGCAAATTATAGATTCACTGCAACCTCTATCAAAATACCAATGGTGGGGCGCCTGGGGGCTCAGTTGGGTAGGCGACTGCCTTCGGCTCAGGTCATGATCCTGGAGACCCAGGATCGAGTCCCACATCGGGCTGCCTGCTCGGCGGGCAGCCTGCTTCTCCCTCTCTCACTCCCCCTGCTTGTGTTCCCTCTCTCACTGTGTTTCTCTCTGTCAAATAAATAAAAAAAATCTTTAAAAAAAAATACCAATGGTGTTTTTCACAGACCTAGAATAAATTATCCTAAAATTTGTATAGAGCCAGAAAAGACCCTAAATTTCTAAAGGAATCTTGAGAAGGAACAAAGCTGGAGGTATCACAACCCCAGATTTCAAGATACAATACAAAGCTATACCAATCAAAACAGTATGGTACTGTCACAAGACACACAGATTAATGGAACAGACTAGAGAGTCCAGAAATAAATTCATGATTATAATGATCAATTAATATATGATAAAGAAGGCAATAAAAATGGGAAAAAGTCCTTTCAATAAGTGGTGCTAGAAAAATGGACTACTGTCTTACAACATATACAAAAATAAAAATAAATGTAAGATCTGAAATGAAAAAATTCCTAGATGAAAACATAGGCAGGAAGCTGTTTGACATCAGTCTTAGCAGTACTTTTTTGGATTTGTCTCATCAGGGAAAGGCAACAAAAGCAGAAATAGGGCACCTGGGTGGCTCAGTGGGTTAAAGCCTCTGCCTTCGTCTCAGGTCATGATCTCAGGGTCCTGGGATCGAGGCCCGCATTGGGCTCTCTGCTCAGCGGGGAGCCTGCTTCCCCCCTCTCTCTCTCTGCCTGCTTGTGATCTCTCTCTGTGAAATAAAACCTTTTTTTTAAGAAAATCAGAAATAAACAGGTGCCTGAGTAGTTCAGTTGGATAATCATCAACCCTTGATTGTGGCTCCAGTCATGATCTTAGGGTGGTAGAATCAAGCCCTGTGTCTGGCTCTATACTCAATGAGGAGTCTGTTTGTCCCTCTCCCTCTGCTCCTCCCCCTCCTCTCTCTCAAATAAATAGAATATTTTTTTAAAAAGCAGAAATAAATAAATAGGACTACTTCAAACTAAAAAGCTTTTGCATAGCAAAGGAAACCATTACAAAGCAAAAGTTAACCTACAGAACAGGGTGAGGACACTTGCAAATGAGACATGCAATAAGGGGTTGAGATCTTAAAATGTATGAAGCTGCCTCAATAACAACTCAATAACAAAACAATCCAAATACAAAACAAATACAACTCAATAACAAAACAATCCAATTAAACCTGGGCAGAGCAACAGACATATCAAAAGATGCTCAATATCAAAAGATGCTCAGGAATAATATTATTAGGGAATCACCAATTTGCAACACCCAGCATAATAATTGTAAGAACTGACTGAGGCAAGAACCACTGGGGTAATTTAATACTCATGTACCCCCCCCACTAATTACTTATTAAACATAAGGAAAGAATTCTGTCTTTACAATGGTGTCATCCAGTCAACACTGTGTTAACTAGGTAATTAAATTCAGTATCACCAACAGTGTGACAAAGTGACTTTATAAGGCTTCTGATGTGACACAGTAAGGAGGCAGTAACATTCCCTATAAAGCATTTATACCAAAATGTTTGAACTAATTCTAATCATGAGAAAACAATTATTAAAATTCTAAATGGAGGATTTTATGAAAGATAACAGACTGGATTCCATGAGAAACAAACAAATGTAAATAATCAGCAATGAGAAAGGCAGATCTGTTTGAGATTAAAAATGACAAAAATGAAGAGATTTGTGAACTTTGGATCCTCAAAAGCTCTAGAAGACAATCTGTGGACAACCAGGGATATGAGAATAGTGCCACTTTATTATGTGATACTGTAGAAATATTTTTTATTATTTTAAAAGCAGTAGTTGTACTGTGGTTATATAGGACCATGTCTTAAGAGATGAAATATGATGTCAACCACTTCTCAAGTGGTTTTGCAAAATAATATGTACAGAAATATATATGTTAACACAGCTTATGTGGCAAAGTGTTAACTGATAAATCTAGGGTGACCATGAGTGAATAACTGATACCCATTATACTATTCTTTTAAACTTTTTTTGTAGTTTTGAAAATTACCATCAAGAGATATCTTAAAGAAAGTGAAAAGTCAAGTTACAAACTGGGAGTGTATTTGTCATTACACAAATGACAAACAGTAAATATGAGGAATATGCAAAAATCTTCCACAAATCACTAAGGAAATCAGAAACAACCCAAAAGTAAAATAAAGGGCAATAAAGGACAAGCATTTGACACATGATAAAAAAGTTGGTAATAAATTAGAAAATACATGTTCTGATAAATGAAATGCAAATCAAGATCAAATTATATATATATATATATTTTCTATCTGGACTGGTGGAAATTCAAATAAAAATGTCTAATACCACATGTTGGAGAGACTATAGACCCACAGCATTACTGAAAGATTTCAGGTGACAGTCTAAAATTGGTACAACTACTTTGGAAAACATTTAGCATCATCTCATAGAATTCAATATACACATTCCTTATGACTCAACAATTTCAATCCCAAGAGTAACTCCTATATTTATACAAAGGAGTATTGTACAGAAGTTAAAATGAATAAACTATAGCAAGATATGATATGTGAAACACAGAATTTTTATGTTAAAAATACCCCCAAATAACATAAAGCCCATACATCTGTTAATCTATCTAGAGATATACCTGTATGTCTTTCTATCTACTTTTAAGGACTATAGATAATTTAAAACTGGATGCCATTTAACTTAAGGAAATGAACACAGAATTTGGATGGCAATTCTATCAGGTGAGGAGCAGACAGGACAATGGTTTATATAGGATCCCATGTTAATATATTATTAAAGTTCTATGTTTCATGTTGAGAGGTGATTTCTTAGGTTCTTATAATATTGACAGAGAAATAAATACAAACATGCATATCTAACTAGGTGAATAAGAGAGGATCATGCCTGGACCAACAATGAATGTGTGTCATGTACCAAAGATGAAGATTAATCCCCATCCTTTTGCCCCTGTGATTAGGTGGTTTGATAATCATTTGCTGTGTGAAGCCCATATGAATAACTACTGGCAACAGGCAGAAGAAATACAAAGTCTGATGGCAAAGTTTAAAGAACACCAGGAGCGAATTAAGTAGTTTTGTGTCTTTAGTGGGTACCTCCTTAAATCCTTTATTGATACTTTGCTCCTTATTAATTCCATAAGGATCACTGAATATCACTTTGCCTTGAATTTCTACAAAAACTACTGGTTGTGTGGGTAGAACTATTCCTGAGAGTATCAACACTCCAATAAACCTGAATGTTTTATGCTGTTTGCAAGAGCAACTGGGCATAGTTTGAAAACCCTGGAGGAGGAAAGGGCAACTTAAGTTTAGAAGGTATTATTACCTTTTTTCTCCAAGTACAACTCCTAGACTAAGAAGGAGTCAGATACTTCATCTTCCTGCCCATTTTCCTAGGTGATGAGGAAAATTTAAAGTGTCTCAGAATAAAACTTTGTCTTTTAAAAAATTTAGGTAGTTCTCTGGCAGACAACATACAAAGGTGAATGTATTTCTACAGAATATCCAGCAGTTAAAATACTCCCAATTAAAACTACTTGTGAAATAAGCATCAGTATAGGTAGCATATAGGTAGATACTGGAAACTTCACATTTTAAAACCCAGAGAGATGAATCAAACAACGGATGTATGCTTTCATGTATTCTTCCGTTTTACTTATTATTCATCTGTTTGAGTGTATTGGTCACATGTGCAAGGTCAGCTGGGAGGTGGCTAGATGGCTCTGTTGAACTTGGCTACACTTTCACGTCTGGAGTCAGTTGATTATTTTGGGGGTGACAGCTCTCATCCATGTCTCACTCTCCAACAAGCTAACCAAAGCATATTCCCATCACAATGACAAAGGCCTAAGAGGCAAGTAGAAATATGGAAGACTCAGAGCAGGCACACTAACAGAGCTGTTCAAATGCAGCATTAAAGGAGAGCAGCATTACAATGTGTAAGATATAGGAAGAGAAAATAATTGGGGCTAGTTTTGCAATTTACCAAAGGCATTTATGTTTATAACTGTTCTATAATCACTGGTCTCTGAATGATAAAGCCCATTTTTGTCACCTCAGATCCCTTCCCACTCCATCTATCTAAGTTTAGATTGAGGCATCTCTCATCTCATTTCTCTGAGGGTTGTTTGACCCCCAAAGCCTGAAGGAAAAATTTTCAACAGTTTGTTAGCGAGCTGGGTTGGTACCTAGTAGTCTCTATTTCTAATTTAACAAGCTTCACTTAATTTTTGTATTATGGATCATTATTTCAGATAAATATGCCTTCTTCGCAGTATTTCATATAAATGTCTTAAGGTTAGTATGTTTTAAGTATTTTATTTTTTCTCATATCATCTACTCACATAAGAGATGCTCAATAAATAACCAACAATTATTTAATGTATATGTCACTTTTGAGGCTAACAAAAAATCTTTATATCAAGGAAAAAGTCCAGGCTAAAGAAACAGTTTTCAAATATGAATTTTCTAGAGGTTGTATAGAAATGTATTGGTTTAAAAAAAAACACTACAGCACTCATTAAAATTTTTTTTCTTAGTGGAATATCGTTTTAATTGACTTAGAAGCTTATGAAGTATAGATAAGTTCAAGCAACTGCTACTATTATAAACCAGTGGTTTTCTAGCCTAGCGTCAAACTGAAATCACCTGGGAAGCTTTTTAAACAACACCAATGATGGGGCTCACCCCAGACCAATTAAATAAATATCTCTGAAGGTGGAGCCTAGCCATCGGTATATTTAAAATCTCCTTAGATGATTCTAATACGTAGCCAAGTTTGAGGACAAATGATTTAAACTCTTCTAAAAATAACAACAAAGTTTGGAAATTAAGCAATACACCTGGAAGCAACACATGGCTGTTAACCTGCGTATTGCTAAACAATCCTGACAAATGAAACAGTATCCTAATTAATTGGTCTTCCGAAGTCCATTATGGGCCTTCACCTGGAAGCATTTTCAAAACACAGGTTTTGGAAATGCTGAATTTCCATTATTATAACATAGTTCAGAGATGCTGGCCAAGCAAACTTACAGTCTGACTTACATTGTGATATGAAATCGATTTGATATCACTGGGATGCAGATCTCCTGATGAGAGCTGACAAAGACCAGCTGAGGCTTTCGCGAAATGATGTGTGAGTGCACTGAGGAGCAGACAATTGGAAACTAATGAGATGATAAAGGCTTTCAGGTATGTGAGCTGATCAGCTACTTGCTGAGAGCCTCTCACTGAAGAAGAGAACTCCCTGGCTCAGGGCCCTCTTTTCCATCTCAGGTGCAATCAAGTTTAGTCCAGACTGTAGTGATATTCTGTTAAAAATTGTCTCTACTCATTTTGAAAGTGCAGTTATAGAGGAGTGGGGGCTGTAGGTATGGCTTCCACCCCACATTATATACACTCCATTCTAAGGAGCATTCTTATTAGCACTTGCATATAGTGGCACAGGAATGATTGTGACAGTGACTGTGAAGGGAGTTTGAGCAACAAAACAAAACCCTCTGGCCACTTAAGTTTGTGCTTGCTGTCCCATAAACTGCTAAACTTGTGTGAAACACCTCACCCACATCCCTGACCAGACCTGGTCACTTTCTACCTCTCACCCAGAGTAGAATGGCCATGGTAGGAAAAAGGAGGCATGAGACTATACTTCAAAGTCAGGGTAAAACCAGTTTTTGGATTCTAAGAAATTCATTTGGATTTGGCCATTTCATCTTCAAAGAATTTAAAATATTTCATGATTTGATGATGTAAGATTTAAATAGAAAATAGTGGCAAAATATAAAGAAAATATGTAAGTAAAATAATGAAGGATTACCAAGCTTTTGAAGACTGTGAACAAACTAAAAATCCTGTTAAGACTGGACTAAAGAAATGATTCTCCAAACCAGCCTTAAGAAATTGTCCATAGAACAAGTGATTGATTGTCATGTATGTGTGGAAAATGCTGCAAACCACATCCTCAGAGTGTTGCTGTATAGATTATCAGAGTAAAAGCCCAGGGAAATTACACAGTCAAGAACGTTTGCAGTTGCTTAGTCCAGAGCTTCAACTTATAATCAGAGCACTCTTGTGTTACACAGGGCATATTACATCTGAAATAACACTGAACTGGTACTGGTCATACAATTAATTACAGAGGGGTTGATCAATTAAATGAAATATAAAGTCACAGATTGAGTAAAATTAGATGACTTATCCTCCCTCGAAATTTACCAACAATTTTCAGATATGAAGCTTATATTCTTTTAGGTTTTACCATCAATAGCAGTAAGACTACTGAACAACACTGCTAGATTAAATCATGATAGAGTTCGATGGCAATCAAGGGTAGAATTCCAAGAGTATGACATCAAGATCACTCACCTCTGAATGTATTCCAGGTTTTCAATTTCTCTTGGCAAATATGACACTTAGAATTTTACAATATTCTTTGTGCAGTCAAGTCAGAACATATTGTAATGTAACTCTTGCTGTAAAATAGATTTTTTTCTTCCTTTCTATTCCTTTGGTTTTCCTTTCTTTAGTCTTCCATTAGTTTATATTTTCTTTTTTAAAAAAACCCATTTTAAAACTTCTAAATTTAAAGCCTGTAAATAGATTTTTAGATTTCTCCCTTAAAACTTATTATTTCAAAATATAACTGTTAATACTACATTGTTTATAGCATTTCTTACACTTAACTTACTACTAAGTGTTACCACTAGGTAGAATTATTTAATATTGATACAGTTAAATAGCATTTGAATATGACTGTGTAGTAAGTTCTTTTATCTTGCAAATAAAGAATTAGAAATGATAGGTGCCTGGGTGGCTCACTAGGTTAAAGCCTCTGCCTTCAGCTCAGGTCATGATCTCAGGGTCCTGGGATCTAGGCCCCCATGGGGCTCTCTGCTCAGCAGGGAGCCTGCTTCTGCCTCTCTCCCTGCCTGCCTCTCTGCCTACTTGTGATCTCTCGCTCTGTTAAATAAATAAAAATCTTTTTTAAATGATTATATACTAGAATACCTATGTACCACCTTAGCAGGCAATACTGATAATTAGCCAGTATTTGGATGTTATTTGGGGGAAGGAGTATTAGAAAAAGGTCATAGAATAACTTAGATCAGACAGACTGGCATAGTAAATAGATAGAGCCAGAAGTGAGTCTTTGCAAATGAATAAAGGTTAAACAAAAGTAAAAATATGCTACATGTATATAACCTCAGAGCAGTGTGTGTATATGTATGCATATAGACACATATATATCATTGGTAAAAATGACTTCTGAATATATATTTTTAAAGATTTTATTTATTTATTTGACAGAGGGAAACACAGCGAGAGAGGGAACACTAGCAGGGGGAGTGAGAGAGGGAGAAGCAAGCTTCCCGCTGAGCAGGGAAGCCTAATGCAGGGCTCGATCCCAGGACCCCGGGATAATGACCTGAGCCAAAGGCAGCCACTTAATAACTGAGCCACCCCGGGACGTCTGGATATATTTTCATAAACATATTTATAAATATATTTGATGAAAAGTATATAACATTGAGAACACACCTGTACAGAATACAAACCTGACACTATTTCAGATGCTTTATATTTATTAATTTAATGTTAACAGTGCTTTTACGAGGTATATGTAAAGAACATCCCCATTTTTACAGAAGAGAAAGCTGAGTTTCGGTCACCTGGCATCATAGCACCAGTCTACACCACTAGGGGTAGCATACACTACTGGTGTAACCCCCAAATGGGACCTGAATGCACACCTTATGACTCCACAGACAATATACTCATTTACTACATGATTCTAGGATTTGCTTTGAAAGTCTCATATGAAGAATACAGAGGTCTGTATTCTTGATGACTGGATCATCAAACACACCAGATCTTCCTTCCATAAATACAGTGGCACTGGTACTTGTCAGATCACATCTTAAATTCTGTTTGCAAAATATGACAAGGTGCCAAGAGATGCTGCTTTTACTGAAATCTATATTTACATTGCTGCTTAGTCATGGTGGCACTGAAAGCAACAATTTTATATGGATATGTAACACTGAAATATATTTTGGTTGAAATTTCAAAAAATATGGGACTTATGTTATTGAATGGAAGCTATTCTATTTTATGATCAAACCCAGAAATGTTATATAAAGAAATTATATTTGTTTTTAGGAAAAGAGAATATCTGACTTATATAGACCTTCAGAAACTGAGAAAACTCTTGATTTGTAAAATTGCTATTTTGTGTAACAAATGTGATATAATTCAGAAAGACAAATCAATGGGAGAAAACTCATTTTAACTGTATTTGTAATTGTAATAAATTGAGAGAAATTTTGGCATCAATGATCAAATTCCTTGGTGACAAGATTTTTAAGTATCTGGTATTTGAAATAATGAGAGTGTTCTTGGGAAAAAAGATTCTCTTTGGAATTTAAGGCTCTTTAATTAGAAGGTAGGTATTTACAATTACTGAAAAAATAATTTGGTATGAATCAAATTTTTGGGGTATTTGAATCAAAATTTTAAAAGTTGAATTAACTTTCACATAAATAAAAATAATTAGCCTGAAATGTATACATTAAAGAGAATGTTGCTTGTGCTTTTATAATTCTGATTCTAGGAATGGGAATAATTTAAGAATCTGTATGGTAATAAACTTACTAAAAATCCAGAATATGCTTTTCTACTAATAACAAGAGTCATATGAAGGTGAATTTTCATGGAAATAAATTTGTCCTAGCATAATATGAAAATTATAACCATTAATGCATAAATCATTTATAAACAAATGCCTGTAGATTTCAAAAATCATTTCTGATTATAATGATTCTTTATTCTGCAATGACTTAATGAATTTCAGGATTACATTACTAAAAAAGAGAAATGATTTGGAGAAGCAAATTTTTTTTTCTCATATTTCCTTAGCTGTCCCAATTTCCAAAGCCCCTACAAACTCAGTTCTGAAACACCTTCCTCTCAACCACACCATCTTAATTTCAGGAAAGTTGCTTTTGCTTATATCCAAAACAATGCTTCCAAAGTTTCCTAAATAGTATATTTAGAAAAAAATTACAGAAATGGGATGCCTAGGTGGCTTAGTCGGTTAAACATCTGCCTTCGGCTCAAATCATGATCTCAGGGTCGTGGGATCGAGTCCCACATTGAGCTCCTTGCTCCACGGGGAACCTGTTTCTTCCTCTGTCTGCTGCTTCTCCCGTTTGTGCTCTCTATCTCTCTGACAAATAAAAGCTTTTAAAAAATTATAAAATGATAAAGAAATTCAAATCATTTATCACAGTGAAGTGGGATTTATTCCAGGGATGCAAGCAAGAGTGGTTCAGTATTTGCAAATTAGTCAATGTTATATATATCACATTAACAAGAAAAAGGGTAGAAACCATGGATTTATTTCAAAAGAGGTAGAAAAGGCATCTGACAAAATATAATAACTGGTCATGTTAACTCTCCACAAAGAAAGGGGAACCCTCTTACACTGTTAGTGGGAATGCAAGTTGGTACAGCCACTTTGGAAAAACAGTGTGGAGATTCCCTAAAAAATTAAAACTAGAGCTACCCTATGACCCTGCAATTGCACTGCTGGGTATTTACCCCAAAGATTCAGATGTAGTGAAAAGAAGGGCCATATGTACCCCAATGTTCATAGCAGCAATGGCCACAATTGCCAAACTGTGGAAAGAGCCAAGATGCCCTTCAACAAATGAATGAATAAAAAAGATATGGTCCATATATACAATGGAATACTATGCCTCCATCAGAAGGGACGAATATCCAACTTTTGTAGCAACATGAACCGGATTGGAAGAGATTATGCTGAGTGAAATAAGCCTAGCAGAGAAAGTCAAGTATCATATGGTTTCAACTTATTTGTGGAGCATAAGGAGTAATATAGAGGACAGTAGGAGAAGGAAAGGAAATGGGAAGTCTGGTAAATCGGGGAGGGAGACAAAACATAAGAGACTTTGGACTCAGAAACAAACTGAAGGTCTTGGAGGGGAAGTGCTGGGGGGTATGGGCGAGCCTGGTGGTGGATACTGAGGGCATGTATTGCATGGAGCACTGGGTGTGGAGCATAAACAATGAATCTTGGAACACTGAGAAAAAAACTCTCCACAAGGTGTGTTTAGAGGGAACATATCTCAACCTGATAAGGGCCATGTATGACTAACCTTTACATTAATAAGGAACAAGACAAGGATGTCCACTCACCACTTTTATTCAACAGAGTGTAAGACAAGTCCTAGTTGCAGCAATGAGACAAGAAAAAGAACATGCATCCAAACTGGAAAGGAAGGAGTAAAACTGTCACTATTTGCAGATGACAAGACACTATATAGAGCGAATCCTAAAGACTATCAAAGAAAACTATTAGAACTGATAATATGCAGAACTCTGGCATTTCTATACACTAAAAATAAAGTAACAGAAATAAAACAATCCTATTTACAACTGCACCAAAAGAATATACTACCCAAAATAATCTATAGAATCAATGCAAATCCTATAAAAATATCAATAACATTTTTAACAGAACTAGAACAAATAATCTTGACATTGTATGGAACCACAGAAGATTTCCAATAGCCATAGAAAAATTGAGAGAGAAGAACAAAGCTGGAGGTATCACAATCCTATATCTCAAGCTATACTACAAAGCTACAGTAATCAAAGGAGTATGGTACTGGCACAAAGCAGACACATAAATCAATGGAACAGGATAGAAAGACCAGAAATAAACTCATACTTACATAGGGCCAATTTACAACAAAAAAGGCAAGGATATACAAAGGGAAAGGACAGTCTTTTCAATAAATGGTGCTGGAGAAATTGGATAGCTACACACAAAAGAATGAAACTGGACCACTTTCTTACACCATACACAGACAAACAAAACAAAACAACAAACTCAAAATGGATTAAAGACCTAAATGTGAGGCATGGAACCATAAATATCCTAAAAGAAAACATAAGCAGTAATCTCTTGGACATAAGTCTTAGCAATGTATTTCTGGATACATTTCCTGAAATAAGGGAAACAAATGCAAAAATAAACTCTTTGGACTCTGCCAAAATTAAAAAAAAATGTACAGCAAAACAAATCCCAAAAAACAAAAATCAAAACAAAAAAACCCAAACTCAATAAAAGGCAACTTAGTGAATGGGAGAAGATATCTGCAAATGGCATATCCAATAAAGGGTTATTATCCAAAATATACAAAGAACTTAATGTGTACAAAATTCTTAATTGACTTAAGCTCATAGAAAAAAACCCAAAGTGATTAACAAACCATATTCTCTGTCATTTCTCTCACAGCAAAGAATAGATCTCTGTGATTCATCTGCAAGATATCACCAAATGGTCAGACCACAAGACCACATTTCCAATCACTGCTGCCACCAAGGGAAAATAACTTATCTATGGAGCAAAAAGGAAACAAATACAAAACAGAAAATCATTAAAATGCATGGGAAAATCAACTTAGAAAACAAAGTTAGCAAACTGAACATTCTATCACCATTCAGAATCACTCCAGGAGACTGTCCTGGACTCAACCAGCCCACGAGATTTAGTTTATTTGGCTCCATCAGGTGAGACCGTGCGGGAACCTCAGTGAAACTTCCAAATGGTTCAAGTATAGTTTTCAAAAAGGTAAAATCATGAATCTAAGGAAAGTAGAAAATGTTAAAGATTTTCTTTTAATTCATCAATTAGAAAACAAATTGGATGGGTTTAGAAAAAAAAAAAGCCCAGAGAACATCTGAAAAGTTAGGTATATAGGAATTTAACACAAGGACAGATAACTTATAATTTCACTCATATGTGGAATTTAAGAAAGAGAACAAACAGTAATAGCGGGGGTGGGGGGAAGAGAAAAGAAAACCACGAAGCCAACTCTTAACAACAAAGGACAAACTGATGGTTACCAGAAAGGAGGTGAGTGAGGTTGTTGCAATGAGCATCAAGTGATGTATGAAAGTGTTGAATCACTATTTTGTACACCTGAAACTAATATAACAGTGTGTGTTAACTATACTGGAATTAAAATAAGTTTTTTTAAATGGTAGAATAAGAGTGCTGGGTTAGATAGAAAACTGCTAATGTCTAACAGAGCCACAAACCTTTAGGAGTTATCTGTTTCAATAAAGAAAACGGAGTTTTATTTCTACCAGATAAAAAAAATCTAGAAATTAACCACTGCCTTACAAAATTGTAAAATAGCTCAAACAAAAGAAAGTCAAGCACAGTAATATATCTTTTCTCGTAGACCAAATTTCAAAGAACTTCCCTGTTCTGCTTCCAGTTCCTGTTCAGATACCGCCTATGTTTACGCTGGATGAGAAGAGTTGCTATAACTCAAGCAGAGAAGACGAGGAAGTATGGGGTATGAGAATTTAGGATGACTGTCTCAATCTAAAGCAAATTTCCCAAGGCAGCATATAGTTTGAAGGAGGAATTTAAAACATGTGAGGAAACCACACACAAACAGTTAGAGCTACCAATCTACTGAGCTAATTAAAGAAAGGTTAAATCATTTTATAAATCAATTAAAGTTACACCCTATTAATGCTACTTGCGAAGGCCATCTAAAAAAATGACATATATACTCAAGACCTATACCAATTCCTGCAAGTTTCTGTCCCTCTTTTTCTGGCCACCACCAGTTCTGAAAGAATAGCTAGATTACAAAACAAAAAAGTGAATATTACACTTACTATGCAACTCTCATATAGAAACTCTTGAGACAAAGTGGGCCTCAGACATATTGAGAAAGAGTCAAGGAAAATTCATGCACATTACCTAGAGCAAATAGTTCCTGTTCATGGAGTTTCCCCCTGTTATTATGAATAAGATGAAAATAAATGCCATGGCAAATATGCAAAAAGTACAAAAAATAGAGAAATACAGGAACGTAATTTGAAAAAGAGGGCAACAAAAATAGGGAATTATGACAGAAACAACCAAAAAGCAAATTAAAATACCCAGAATAAATTATCTGTACTAGAGAATTTTTTTCCAGCTGTTGATGCATAATTAATAAATAAAATTGTATAGGGGTGTCTGGGTGGCACAGCTGGTTAAGTGTCAGAGTCTTGGTTTTGGCTCAGGTTGTGATCTCTGGGTCATGGGATTAAGCCCTGCACTGGGATTCACGCTCAGTGCAGGGTCTGCTTAAGATCCTTTCTCCCTCTCTCCCTCTGCCCTGCCCCCATCATGCTTGCCCTCTCTCTAAATGTTACAATTTTATTTAAAGGTTTGTTTAAAAGTGTACAATGTGGTGATTTGCTATATGTATACATTATGAAATATTTACCAATATCAAATAAACTAACACATCCATTACCTCACATAGTTACATTATTTTTTGTGGTTTAAATCTTTAGATCTTTACCTTGGTTTAGAGCTTTAGATCTATTCTCTTAGCACATTTCAAGTACATAATATAGGATTATTAACTACAGTCAACATGCTGTACATTAGATCCTCAAAATTTATTCCTCTTTTCGTTTCAGTTTGTATCCTTTGATCAGCATCTTCCCATTTTATCCACCTCTGTGAACTACCATTCCGTTTTCTGTTTGTAGGAGTTAGACTTTTTTTTTGATTTCACAAATATCACACAGTATTTGTCCTTGTCTGACTTATCTCATTTGGCATAATTCCCTCCAGGTGTATTCATATCTGTTGTAAATTGTTGGATTTCCTTCTTTTTATGGCCAAATAATACTCCATCGTGTGTGTGTGTGTGTGTGTGTGTGTGTGTGTGTACATATATCTACATATACACATGCTCTTGATTCATTTACTGTTAACATACACTTAGGTTGTTTCCATATCTTGGAAGAGATATCTGTACTCCCACTGTACTCCCATTTTCATTGCATTATTTACAACAGCCAAAATATAGAAGAGTTTAGATGAATATAGTCCATGAAAAGAAGACATTAAAACCAGTATGATAAAATGATAGACTTCTATGATAAGAACAACACAGAAATTCTAACCAACCTTCTGACAGGACTAGGTGAATGTAAGCAGCACATGAGAGACTCAATATAGCAAGATATTGATGATAAATTAGAAAATCTTGACATAATCAAAAGTAGAAAAATTGAAAAGATAAAAAGTTCTTATACATAAATCAAATCTGGGCTTGCAGTCTTGAAAAAATGGAATAGACATATTTATCCTTGGTCTTCCTACTAAGGAAAAAATCTGGGACATTTCATATATACATATATACATATATATTTATCATACATAAAAGGAATCTGAAAGGTGGAAAAAAGTAAACCAGCTATAGCCCTCAGGGATCAAAGAATTACACACTAATAAGTACCTTGGTTTTCTTTTAGTCTCAAATAGCCTAGACTGAGTAATAAAGCAGTAACTTAGAAATGGCCTCAGATTAAAAAAAAAAAGCCCAAGGAAAGCCAGCTGTCTTTAGCTAAAACCATGAAAGGGTCAGTCTTGAAAAACAGAAAACTTTCAGACAAAAATCATTCTACTCTAGCTAAATATCACAGAAATAACTGTGGCCCCACTCAAAATTATAATTCTACCCTTGCCAGGATGTAATGAAGTATCCTAACCTCTCCTCCTAATCATTACCATAATGGAGTCAGAAAAGGCTGAGTGAAGAGCCAGGATATTAATTTCCATATAGTAGTAACAAAGTACACTTCTTCCTTCTAACTAGTGTGTCTGAGTATGCCTAATGGAGAGTCAGGATTATCAATACCACTCAATGATAAGGATGCCACCCCTCTTCAGTATAAGTGGAAGAAAGCAGTAAAGAAGCACTGCTCCTCCAAGCCAGAATATTATCAACAGAGGCCTAATGGAAAGTCTCAACTCTCAAACCTGCCTAGCAGTAGGTGCCCATCCTCATCAGGTGTTGGCAGAGGCTAAGTAGAGAATCTGGACTTCCCCTGCCCCTGCCCCAACCCCATCACCACTGCCAGTGTGGGAGTAAAGACAGATGATGCCTCACTTACTCTGCTGGAGGAAGCTTGTTGAAACACAGATTTAAGTAAGAGCCATAGTTTTATAAAACCCCAAATTCCACATTTCAGTTAAAAATAACTTTTCATACCAATAACCAATATCTCAAATCAGTAATCTAACATTCCTACCACAGGAAAATAAAGAGAAAATTAAGTCCAAAGCAAGCAGGAATAAGGAAAAAATAAAGGTCAGAAATCAGTGAAATTAAAAACAGGGAAATAGAGAAAGTCAATGAAATGAAAACCGTGGTTCTTTGAAAATAGTAAAATTGAAAAACCTCTAGAAATTCTGACAAAGATAAAAAGAAGACATGGTACATCATTACAGATTGTGCAGCCATTCACAAAAGATAATAAGGGAATACGATAAGCAACTTTATGTTCATACACTCAACTTAGAAGAAAAATAAATTCCTCAAAAAAGACAAGTTACCAAAACTCAGCCAAGATGAAACAGACAATATGAATAGTACTATAACCATCAAAACATTTAATTTTTAATTCAAAAATTCTCCAAAAAAATGGTCTCCAGGGCCAGATGATTTTGCAGGAGAATTTTAAGATTTTAAGTATTAACATCTATTTTACAAAGTCTTCCAAATGGAAAGAGAGGACACTTCCCAATTCATTTTATGAGGCAAGTATTATCTTTTTTTTTTTTTAAAGATTATTTATTTATTTATTTCACAGAGAGATCACAAGTAGGCAGGGAGAGAGGAGGAAGCAGGCTCCCCGCCGAGCGGAGAGCCCGATGCGGGCCTCGATCCCAGGACCCTGAGATCATGACCTGAGCCGAAGGCAGAGGCTTTAACCCACTGAGCCACCCAGGCGCCCGAGGCAAGTATTATCTTAATACCAGTCAAAAACAGAACAAAAAAGACTAGAGACCACTATATTTCATGAACTTACATACAGAAATCCCAAGCAATATATTAGCAAATAGAATCCAGCAATGTGAAAAATATTTGTATATTGGATGTAAGGACAAGGCTTCTTCCATGCTCCAGATTTAATCAATGTAATCTACCATATCAAAACACTAAAGAAAAAAAAATCATTCTATCAACTGATTCTATCAACTGATGCAAAGAGAGCATTTCACAAGGTCCAACCACCATTCAGGATAAAGTTATCAGCAAAGGAAGAATAGAAGCGAACTTCCTCAACTTGTTAAAGACTATCTACAAGAGGGGGTCTTGGGTGGCTCAGTTGTTAAGTGTCTGACTTCAGCTCAGGTCATGATCCCGGAGTCCTGTGTTTGAGCCCCACATCGGGTTCCCTGCTCCCTCTGTCACCCCCCTGCTTGTGTTCCCTCTCTAGCTGTGTTTCTGTCAAATACATAAAATCTTTAAAAAAAGACTATCTACAAGAAAGTCAGGTAACATCGTAGTTAATTATGAAAGACTGAATGCTTCCCCCCTAAGAAAGTGACCGAGGTAAGGATGTCCACTTTCACCCCTGCTTTTCAACTTAGTGCTACAAGTCTTTACCAGCGCAATAAGCAAAGAATAGGATATTAAAAAAAAACATAGAAATGGGAAAGGAAGAAATAAAACTGTTCCTATTTGGAGGTGATCTGATGGTTTAAATACAAATCCCAAAGAATCTACAAAACTCAAAACCCAAAACACAACAAAAACACAGATAAAAATTTTGAGAACAAAAAAGGTGCAAAAGCAATTCAACGGAGCACACATATACTTTTTGTCAAATGGTGTTGGAGCAGTTAAATATACATAGGCAAAAACAAGTGCCTCAACATAAGTCTCAAACCATATACAAAATTTAATTAAAAACCTATCAAAAACTGAATATAAAATGTGAAATTGGAGGAAAACTACAAAACATTTAGAAGATAATATTGGCAAATATCTTCAAGACTTAACACCAAAAGCATGATTATAAAATAATCATTAAATCTGATTTTATTTTTATTTCCTTACAGGAAAAGGAATGTTAAGCTGAGGGGAATATTAAGGTCAAGGTCATTTTGGTCAAAGCCTGAAGTACTAATTATTTCTGCCATGGGAAGATTTTTACTACATGTGATGGGAGTATTATTTTGTTTGTAGATATAGGAATATTTAGTCTAACTTTTTTCAATATACAGCCCATGTGAGAAGACAATAAGCTAAAAAAATAAAATTAAAGAGAACAAAAATTCCAGGAAACATATTACAAGCTAAATCAAGATCACATCATTCACCATGATCAAGTGAGATTTATACGAGGATGCAAGGATGGCTCAACATGTGCAAATCAATCTACATGATATATCATATTAACAGAATGAAAGAATCATACAGTCATCCCAACAGATACAGAAAAAGGATCTGACAAAATTCGACATCAATTCAGGATTAAAAACACTTAATAAATTGGGCATAGAAGGAACATATCTCAACATAGTAAAGGCCACATATGATAAGCATATAGCTAACAGCATATTTAATGGTGAAAGATTTAAAGCTTTTCCTCTAGGATCAGGAACAAGATAAAGGTGCCTTCTCTCACCACCATATTCAACATAGTACTAGTAGGAAGTCATTTTAGGTTGTGCAATCAGGCAAGAAAAAGAAATACAGCCATTAGAATTGTAAAGGAAGAAGTAAAACTCTGTATTTTCACATGACATGATTTTATACATGCAAACCTGGGAGATACTGTGAGTTCAGTTCTAGACCCCTGTAATAAAGTAGGTATCTCAATAAAGCAGGACAAATCAATTTTTTGGTTACCCAATGCATATAAACGTATTTACACTATATTAGGTATGCAATAGCATTGTGTCAAAGATGTACATAACTTAATTTAAAAATATCTTATTGCTAAAAATAGCTAAACAGCATCTTAGTTTTCACTGAATCATTACCTTTTTACTAATGGGAGGGTCTTGCCTCTGTTGATGGATGTAGACTGATCAAGGTGGTGGTTGCTGAAGGCTGAGGTAGCTATGGAAATTTCTTAAAATAAGACTGCAATAAAGTCTGCCCTGTCAGCTGACTCTTACTTTCACTGAAACACTCAAAAGACACTGTAGGGTTATTATTTGGCCTACTTTCAACACTTCTGTGTCTCGTGGAATAGGGAGGCCTGAGGAGATGAAAAGAAATGGGGATATGGCCAGTTGGTGGTGCAGTCAGAACACACACAACATTTATCAATTAAGTTTGCCATCTCTAGGTGGGTGTGGTTTGTGGCGCCCCAAAACAATTACAATAGTAACATCAAAGATCACTGCTCACAGATCATCATAACAAATATAATAATGAAAAAATCTGAAATATTGTGAGAATTATCAAAATGTGGTACAGACATGAAGTGAGCAAATGCTGCTGTAATACGGTGCCAATAGATTTGCTCAATGCACGCTTACCACAAACCTTCAATTCATAAAAAGCACAGTATCTGGGCGCCTGGGTAGCTCAGTGGGTTAAAGCCTCTGCCTTCGGCTCAGGTCATGATCTCAGGGTTCTGGGATCGAGGCCTGCATCGGGCTCTCTGCTCAGGGGGCAGCCTGCTTCCTCCTCTCTCTCTGCCTACTTGTGATCTCTCTCTGTCAAATAAATAAATAAAATAATTGAGGGAAAAAAAAAGCACGGTATCTGCAAAGCAAAATAAAGCAGAGAGAAATAAAATGAGGTATGCCTGTGTACTATACAGTTAGAGTAATTAAAATAGTATAATACTGGAATAAAAAGAAATACACCAATGAACAGAATCAAAAGCCCAGAAATAAAGCCAAGCATATATGGTGGACTAATATTTGACAAGGAAAACAAGAATACTCAATGGGGAAATGATAGTCTCTTCAATAAATGGTGTAGGAAAACTAGATATTGCCATGTAAATGCATGAAACTTGACCCTGTCTTACACAACTCATGAAAATTAACCTAAATAGATGAAAGAATTCAATGTAAGACTAAAAACCATAAAATTCCTAGAAGAAAATATAGGAAGAAAAAAAAACCTGACAGGGATCTTGGTAATGGTTTTTTGGAAATCACACTTAAAGCACAAGTAACAAATAAAAAAAGACAAGTGAGACTACATCAAACTAAAAAGCTTTGTGCAGCAGAAGAGACCATCAAAAAAGTGAAAAGATGATTTACAAAATAGGAAAAAATACTTGCAAACCATTTAAGTGATAAGGCGATAATACCCCAAATACACAAAAACTCATACAACTTAATAGGAAAACCTCAAAATAGATAGTCCAATTAAGAAATGGGCAGATAGGGGCATCTGGGTGGCTCAGTTGGTTAAGCGACTGCCTTCGGCTCAGGTCATGATCCTGGAGACCGGGGATCGAGTACCACATAGGGCTCCCTGCTCGGCAGGAAGCCTGCTTCTCCTTCTCTCACTCCCCCTGCTTGTGTTCCCTCTCTGGCTGTGTTTCTCTCTGTCAAATAAATAAAATCTTTAAAAAAAAAGAAAAAGAAATGGGCAGATGATCTGAATAGACATTATCCTGAAGAAGATATATGAATGGCCAACAGGCACATGAAAAGATGCTTAACACCACTAGTCATTAAGGAAATGCAAATTAAAGTTACTTCATACCTGTTAGAATGGCCATGATTAAAAGAGAGGACACATGCAGGCATGGATAGAAGAAAAAACACTTGGGTATTGTTGAGGGGACTGTAAATTGGTACAACCGCTATGGAAAAGAGTACAGAGGTTATGCAAAAAGTTAAAACTAGAACTACCATTAGATCCAGAAATTCCACTTTTGGGAACATATAAAAAGGAAACAAAACCACTAACTCAAAAAGGTATCTACACCCCCATGTTCATAACAGTATTATTCTCAATAACCAAGACATGGAAACAACCTAAGTTCCACTGATGGATGAATAAAGAAGTATATATACCATTACACACACACACACACATATGCACACACTAGAATATTACTCAACCATAAAACAGTTTCTATACTATTTGTGACAAAATGGATAGATCCTGAAGGCATTATGTTAAATGAAGTAAGTCAGAAAGAGAAAAATAAATACTTTGATCTCATTTATATGTGTAATTCAAAAAAACCACAAAACAAACTTACAGAAAAAGAGGTCAGACTTGTCATTACCAGAAGCAGGGGCAGAAGGGGGGAATTGAAGGAAGATGGTCAAAAGGTACAAACTTCCAGTTATAAAATAAATAAGTACTAGGAATACCTGCATATAATATTTGACTCCCCCAAAACTGAACTACTAATAGCCTGTTGTTGGATGGAACCCTTAATAGTAACAAGAACAGATGATTAACACATACTTTGCATGTTATATGTATTACATACTATATTCTTACAATAAGATATGTTAGAGACAAGACAATGTTATTAAAAGAATCGTAAGGATGAGAAAATACATTTTAAATACTGTATTATAAAAAAATAAAAACAAAAATCCACACAAAAGTGGGCCTGCATAGTTTGAACCCATGTTGTTCAAGAGTTAACTGTATTTCCTAATAAAAATGAAAAAATAAAAATTAAATTAAAAAAATCAATATCACTGTACCAAGTTATAACACAAAAATGCTCAGTGAAGAGTAAAGATAAATGAGAGACCAGGAGGTTAAGACCAAAGGATAATATTAAGAATAGAGATGGATAAACTTACCTCAGAAGCAATAAAATACAATTAGAGCTCAGTTTATTGACATTTTGGGCAAAAAGTTAAGTCCCAGTTTCTCCTAAAAAAGTAACCTATTTAAAACTGCAGAAACATTTTCTATGTGACATCTCAAGTCCCTAACTTAAATACTTCATTTATAGTCACCCATATTAAAATCATGACTCCTTTAATTTTTATTTATCAATTTTCTTCCATGTCACTAATTTAAAATGATTACAGCTTAGCAGATTTTATTTTGTCACTGAGTATGTGTATAACTTTTGCTTCAATTTATTTTTTAAATTTTATTTAACTATTTCAACTAAGTATTTTAACTTTAAGTAAGTCTGAATGATTCATTTGTTTTAGGTATATAATAAGATTTACTAATGTCATGTATATCTTTTGTAGATCATAACCAAGGGTAGTTAATTAATGCATGTGTTGCCTTAATCATTCTATAATTTTTATCAAATCGTCACATTGTACACTTTAAATATATACAATTACCTTTATCAATTATTCCTCAGGAAAGTTAAATAACTGGGGAAAAAAGTAAAGTTAGTATACCACACCAAAAAAACAACACAAAGAAGCTAATTAAAAACAATATTTTAAAAAGTACTATAGCCTGCCAAACAGTCTGTCTTATCATGCAGTGCTTTTCGAAATTTGGTACCTTGGGTTTGAGTTGCTTAAATACACTAATAAGCACAATACTCAGGGAAAGTTCCTGTCTAACATTAGGTACATTTCAGACATGATGGCAAATGTTTTTCTTTTAATGGTAATGTCAAATGTATAGCAATACTAATCTTACCTTTTATCTTCATTTCTTAAACAGCAGCTATAACCACATCCACATTCTGTTTGGAAAGAAATCCCAAATGGTTTAGTGAATAACATTATCTTACATAAAATTTATACTACAATTTCTCTGAACTTGGATCAAAGTGATTAGAAGCAGTTCAGGTAGTTTGCTTAAAAAACAAGTCCATACAGGAATATGGACTGAGTTTAATTTTAGGTATTTTACTGGAAAGTTAAAGGGCACTCAGCAAGAAATGAGGACACTATCATGAAGGCCTTGACCATAACAGTGTTCCCTGGGGACAAATGAGATACACTGTATTTCACTAATACTATAAAACATTCATTTTTGCACATTGTAATATTTCAGAAGTAGGAAATTAACTTTCAGTAAATATCTTAACATCACCATATTTACTTTCCTTTGAAATATCCGTGAAATAATGGTGCTATAAATTCAATAAAGTCTGATGTATTTGATATTTTCCACATGTGGCCTTCTTAGTATATTTTGTTATTTTTATCATCAAGTAGCACAGAAAAAACTAAAATATTTGTAGTTTCTTCACATAGAAATAAGCTGTGTTTAGTGGAGTCTAAACTCAGGGGAATTTGGCTATATGAGTTCAGGATTTTGTTTGTTTGGTGCTTCCTGGGCTAACCATGTGATCAAGTATATGTTAATATTCCTATCAGCTTAGGCTACTAAACCTCAAAGCTCTAGGTTTTGTGTCTATCTAAATAGCCCAAAGATATTAATATAGTCCTTTGTGTTCTTGAAATTTATTGCCAGCTTTGAAGAACAAGATAACTTATTTCACTTTCTATCTGAGCTTCCTAATTCCATCAAGGTTTGGGCTACCAATCAAATGCAAGGGACTTCATTTTATTAACTCCTTTATTAAGTCAGATCTTAAAGTAGCATCCTCGGTGACCGATCAATTCTTTAATATTTATAGAGATGAAGAGGGAAAGGACATGCTGGGCATGAGGGTGACTTAACTAAAGTATCAGAAACATGGTTATCTAGAAAACAATGAACACAGCTGTTAAGTTGAAAAAGACAGCTTTTCCATATTGGAGAAATAAGGTGGCTAGATTTAGGAATCCAAATCTAAATCTAATTTTATTATTTGGGAAAAATGTTGAGCCATTAAAAGTTTTTGAGCACAGTAAAGATTAAGGGATAGGAGAGAGTATGGAGTAAGCATAAGTAATTATTCAAAAAATAGCATTTTAGAAGGTAGCTTCCGATTTAAATTTTGAACAAGTTGTGCCTAGAAAGTTCCAGGAAAATTCCTCACCTCTGAGCATAGGAAACTAGAGGCAGGCCAGTCTATGAATCCAGCAGGGCTAAATAAGATTTTAGGACATCCACTCAGGTCTTGAATTAGCTAAATATAAAGTAAATAAACCAGGGGGAATTACTCCAATACCAAAAACTAAACTGTCAAAGAAGGGGCTGAATAAAGACGAGGAAAGGAGCCTGCTTCACACCCCTGTATGCCATCACAATTCCAACACGATTAACTGACCTTTAAGACTGACCCCTATGTTTCCCTTAGAATATTTGGCATTTTTAGAAAATGGGTACTGTTTGAAAATAGCACAATTCCTATATTCCTCCTAGACAGAGAGTATATTGTTCCAGTTAAATTCCGCCTGCCTAAAGAAAAAAAAATGCTTTTAAAAGGGAAAACACAACACAACACAACAAACAAACACCATCTGGCTTTAGCAGAGAATTACCTTAGCAGCTTAACTGTTTTCAGATCGTTGAGGCAAAGGGTATAGTAGTTAAATATGATGCAAAAAGAAGAGATAGTAAAGTAGAAAAAGGAAGGATCCTTTATATTTATTACAAAAATCTTAGAAAAAAATTATAGTGAAGAAAATGTACTAAAGAAATAAGAGGGAAAAAAATTCCTAAAGTTTTCAGACTAAAAGAATTCTTGAAGTACGTGGCAAAGTTAATGGAAAAAGAAAAACACGTAGACATACCAGGGTGAAATTTCTGAAATTAAAACAGTAAGTAAATTCCTAAAAGCTTCCCAGTAGGTTATCAGCAAAGGAAAAGAAAAGTAGATTGGCAATAGTAACTATCGGAATACACTGGTACAAAATTTATAAACAAACATTTGGAGAAATGGGTATCTTCCATAATCTGATTATACACCTTTTCCCTGGAAAAATACATGTATGGTCATTCATACAAGGAGATGGTTCACAAACTCCCTGAAGTCCATTCACATATCCTAGATGGTCCAGTGGAATTCAAAGTACACAGAATTTCAAAGGTGTGACTGTCTATGAATATACCTTGCAGTAAACTTATGGTATGTTCATATATGAAAGCATTAGAGAAACCATCTCAGGAATTAAGATTTAATTTGTCCCTGCCTGTGTGTGTGTGTGTGTGTGTGTGTGTGTGTATGCACCCCCCTAAAAAAACCCCAAAAACAAAAACACAAATTCATAGAAATACTTTAGCTAGTTGAGTAATGACTACAGCTAAATATCTCAAGCATGAGGAAGACAGAATACATGGGACTAAACACTTGTTGAAACTAAAAATTAAATAAGGGCTATATTAAAAGGGTTCAAAAATGTAATTAAGATACTTTTGTAAGGAACAATAAATCAAAATGATTTTTAAAAAGGTGTGTTTTTCAGAAATAAGATTACTTCAATCATATAAAGGGGTTGCAGGTACTAAGTAAAATTATGCTTTACATTATCCTACTGAGGGATAGGATACTGATAGGTTATAGGTATTGGCAGAAAAACAGACATTCAAATAATAACAATATAAAATTAATTATGATTCTATAATTTTCTAAGAAGGAGCATTTGGTCAATAAGTATTTTAAAAAACAAAAAATAAAGCAGAGAAATAAATATCAAAGAAGCTTGCTGGGTGCCTAGGTGGCTCCAAGGGTTAAGCCTCTGCCTTCGGCTCAGGTCATGATCTCAGGGTCCTGAGATCAAGTCCCACGTCGGGCTTTCTGCTCAGCGGGGAGCCTGCTTCCCTCTCTTTCTCTGCCTGCCTCTCTGCCTATTTGTGATCTCTCTGTCAAATAAATAAATAAAATATTTTTTTTAAAAAGTTGCAATCATGAATCACAAAACAGGTTAACAAATACAAAATTCTAATTAATCTTATTATTCCTACCATATGTGCATACTACATCTTCTTCCCCTAAAACTGGAACCAAACTGACAGTGAAGTTTTTAGAGGTATTAATAACAAACAAGATCACTGAGAACATGACTACAGAGCCCAAAAGCCATTTCAAAAATGTTGGAAGGCAGAAAGATGGAAGAGGGGTACTTGACTTAAGCAAAGCAAAGCAAAGGAAATGACAATGGAATTGCCCTCATGAGGGAAAAGAGACCACATTTTCCTGTGGAATCCTAAGAGTGGCTTAGCATCTGAAAATACCACATAACTTGGCATGTGGGGCTGAGGCACATGACTGGCATTATGAGGACAGTTTGAAACTCTTTTCCAGAGATGTTTTGATTCTGTTCCTGTGTGCCTTCTGCAGGTTGCAAAGTCAGCTGACTGGTATTACTCCCTTTTGCCAACTGAGGTCTCTGGAGAAATTTAACCCGTGAGAGGCTGGTTAGGGATAGTAGTCTCAGTGTAGAAGATGGTTCATGGTTGAGATGCAGACCTGAAAATGGAAGAGTTAAGTTTATGTCTATACACTGAACTGTGGGTATTCTCATACCAGTTCTTCCTTCATGATTCCAGAACATGAACACCCAGGCATATGCTTACTAGACAGGACAGTAAGGATTATTTTTTATTTCCTCAGAGAAAAAAAATGTCCTAAAACTGGCATTTGGGAGATCAATTAATAAAAGCTGGGTTTGACATCTGATAATCCTAGAGTTAAGACAACAGAAAAGAGGCTTTTCTAGTATCTCATTTTAATTTAAAAGGATAGCCCCAAAATAATAGGCATTTGATGAGCTTCATACCTGGGAAAAAAAGGAAAATTGAAGGAAACCTAGACACTGTATACGTAAAAGAAAACTGAAAATATTAATACAAAGCACAAGGAATTTCATCTAAGAAATAGAAGAATTCTACTAAAACAGGAGAAATTCAAAGAACAACAAAGAGTTCTTGATAATAACCATAAGACATTCAGAATTGAAAATTTAACAGGGCTGAGAGATAAAGTTGAGGAAAATCTCAAAAAAGTAGAATGAGACAAAGAGAAAATAAGGGACTAAAAATAAGAAAATAGGTAAACAATTGACTAGCTCCAACATCTAACTGCAGTACAAAAAAGAATAGAGGGAACAGATGGGAGTGTCAAAGAATGAAATTTCCCAAACTGAATGATAAATCTCCATAATAAAATGGCCCATTAAGTATGGAGCACTGGGTTTGGTGCATAAACAATAAATCTTGGAACACTGAAAAAATTTAAAAAATTAAAAATAAATAAATAAAATGGTCCATCAAGAGCCTAAAACACAAAAAAAGAGACCACACTATGTCAAATCACTGGGAACACTCACAATTCCAGGATAAAAAGAAAACCCTAAAAACGTGCAAAAAGAGGTCACAAGTAAATGAATTATAAATTAGTAAAGATATTAACAATATAATCAAGAACCATAATCATGAATTCAGAAGAATTATTAGGGCATAAAATCTATGATGTTGAAATAAGGAACATACTAGGTGTGTTTGTGAGGTAGAACAACATATGGAATTACCTTCCCTGAAAGCAGAAAGAATAGAGAGGATATGCACAAGACAAGTTTAGAAATACAGAATACAAAATAATAACAACACATACTCAGAGAAGATGAATTTAAGAAAAAAAGAGGGGAGGGAGAGAAGAGCGGGAGGAGGAAAAATGGAGGAAGGAAGGGGGAGGGGGAGAGTGGGGGACAGAGAGAAATGAAGAAATAATAAAGAAAAAATTTCCAATTTAGAAAGGTGAAATAAATCCCTTATATTGAAAAGGCACATAAAAGCCCAAAGGAAGGGGACAAAAAGGTAAGAAGTTCCAGAAAGAGAGTAAAGATAACTACAAAGAAACAACAATCAGACTGACATCTTAGTATCTTTGGATCAAAGAAAAGAATGACATTTTTCAAGTACTGAAGAAAAAGATTTTTTCATTTAGAAAAAAATAATCAAATTGATATTACTCTTTTGAGAGTGTAATACATGTGTTATCAGGCATATCAGGCATTTTATAAAAGCTACAGGGTTATCATAAAAGGACCCACATTAGAAGGGAAAAAATATCTAGGAAATATTCAGTATAAGGCCTATCACTGTCCCTGGCATATAATAGGTTCTCTGTAAATTGTTGCTGAGCTCTTGTAACCTGAGGCGGTGATTTTTGAGAGAGAAAGTCCAGAGGACCTGAAAAGCTTTGGGGGAGTGAAAGCATAGGAACAAAATGAAAAGTACGGGCTAAAGTAGGCATATTTGCAGGTTCCTTGGTGTCTTCCTATCCCCTGATCCAGTATAGCTTTCTTTACTGCTACACATAATGATTGAGTTTTCAGCCAGAGAAAATGTCTCTTGAGAATTACAGAGGGGAATTAAAGGATATCAAATGCCCAACATACCAAAATCTCTTTTGTATCAAGCATACAAAAACTGCTAATACATGAAAGGCATATGTTTCTATTAGTTCATAGGTGGAAAGTCATTCATGGAAAGGAAATGTTTTTTTAAAGGAAATGACAAAGGCCTAAATACATTCTCAAAGAAACATTTGTGCAACAGCTACTATTCAAATAAATACAAAGATAAATTCCCAAGCAGAGGAAAAAGGGGCTAATTAACGCATCTAGCCTGAAGCTTGTATTCATTCCTTCATATTACAATGTGTTTTCAGCTTTCTGAAGTCTGAAATCTATTAAGATAATTCTGGACTCTTTTAATAATGGCTTCTAGAGAACACCTTATTTCTTTTCCTCCGGTGAATATATGAAGAAACCTAAATTTTTCCACCATGTGAATAAATGAGTGGTCTTTTATCATTTTATTTTTATAAACCTTGAGCATAAAGTATTCATTGATGAGTCCTTCAATTTTATATTCAGAAATTCAACTTTAATTAACTTAAGCAAAAAGGCTAATGCATGAGCTGCATTATCTTCTATGATAAAGAGGGCTGGGCACAAAATTCTTTCTGTCCCTGCTTTCTGCCTTTTTTTTTTAAAGATGTTATTTATTTGACAGAGAGAAACAGAGTCAGAGAGGGAACACAAGCAGGGGGACTGAGAGAGGGAGAAGCAGGCTTCCCGCCGAGCAGGAAGCCCGATGTGGGACTCGATCCCGGGTCTCCGGGATCATGACCTGAGCCGAAGATAGTCGCCCAACCAACTGAGCCATCCAGGTGTCCCGTCTGCTTCTTTTATTTACACAGACTACACGGCAGTGGGCATGATATGCAGCTGACTAAGTCCCGCCCCCTTATAGGTTATGTCCAAAAGATAATAAGGAAGTCTTTTACCATGCCCAATTTTAAAAACATCTCTAAGAGAAACTCTGGTTGGTGTAGCCTGGCTCACATGCTAGTCTTTGAAGCAATCAAAATGTGTAAGTGAGAGAGATATCATGACTGCATCTTGGGAAGAATACCATAGCATCCACTAAGGAAGGCAGGGCATTTCTCCTAGAACAAGGGCGAGAAGTAGAAGATGGGCTGAAACGACTAAAACAAACCAAAAGTCACAGTGTAATTACTACTAGACTGGTTAATAAAACTCATTTTTTTAAATTTTAATGAGCACTTTAGAACACTTGGTTCTCAGTGAGAAGGCACAGGTTCCTTGAGAAAATTAGTTAACCTTTCTGAGCAGTGGTTTTTCTTTCAAGAGAATGAAAACATTGTCATGCTTGTGTGGGTTATGTGGAGCAGGATATGATATTGCTGAATACTAATATTCAATTTATAAGTATCATTTATTATTGGATTAGAACTTCTAATTCTGAGCTTCTTGTTTTCATGACTGTATACCTGGCTCCTTTAGGATGAAAAACTGCTTTCTGCTTAAAAAATTAAATATGGGGCATATCAGTATTGACAGGCAGGCTGCAATATAATTTGCCGAGCATACTTTTATTCTGAGGGAGCACAAATTAAGACTTTAAGAATTTCCAAATATGCCTATGGCCCTGGCAGCAAGTATTGTTAAGTGCTATGCAAATTAGCAGAATCCAGTAATTTCCCTTTTTGAGGTTGTACTGTATGGTTGGAAGTTTCTGTGTCAGAACTGGCCCTTCTGGCCTGGACACTGAGAGCTATCAATTTTGCCTTACATCCCATCCCCTCTGGATTCAGGCTGGGCCGGCTCCCTTGGAATGGAATCTAGGAGGGGAGACAAGCACACCTAGCCCAGATTCCTCGAAGCTATAAAGACATAATAACATAGGAATGCAGCCTTCTCCAAACTGCAGGTAGGCAAGTAAATGTTTAACTTTAGATTCTGTCATCGGTCCTATAAATATGGCCCTTATGGGGATAGTCAGATGGAAGTGTCACCTGAGGGTAGGATGCTTTGTCCAGGCCTCTCCATAGGGACTTCAGCCTGGCTGTTTCCCAGTGCTTCCCCAGCTAGTGAGACTGGATGTCCTTAGCACCTGATTTGAGTAAGTATGGCTTATTCTCCTTGACTGCTTGCTATTGCCCTCATCTATGCATAGATTTCCCTTTTCTTTTTTCTGTTTCTATTAGATTTTTATAGTATCAAAAAGGTGTTTTTCCCCCCTTCGAAACCAAAAACACAGCTGTTGTGAATCTTTTTTTTTTAATATTTTATTTATTTATTTGACAGAGAGAAACACAGCCAGAGAGGGAACACAAGCAGAGGGACTGAGAGGGAGAAGCAGGCTTCCCGCCGAGCAGGGAGCCCGATGTGGGACTCGATCCCAGGTCTCCAGGATCATGACCTGAGCCGAAGGCAGTCGCTTAACCAACTGAGCCACCCAGGCGCCCCTGCTGTTGTGAATCTTTAGAACAAATGTTATCTTCATTATTTAAGAATATATACCAAAAAATAAACAAATATATATATATGTATATGTCTCTTTAGAGAGGATTTTTAGTAGTTTATCACCACTAATTTATCTCCTATCAGTTTGAGTCTTCTTTATCTTTCAGTTTTATAGCCACTAGAATTGGTGAACCCCATAAATTATCATCTATTGTTCAAATTAGGGTTTCTCTCCATTTGTATGATACCTCTGGCATGCTTCAAAGAATGCTTACTTGCTCTATCACTCAAGAATGTGATGAATATGTCACATTATGTTGTTTTTTTTATAATGGTACAGAGTTTAGTGCATAGTTTTGTTTTTTTTTTTGAGAGAGACAGAACACATGAGCAGGGAGAGGGGCAGAGAGAGAGGAAGAGAGACTATCTTAAGCAGGCTCCATGCCCAGTGTAGAGCCTGATGCTGGGATTGGTCTCCTGAGATCAAGGTCTTGATCAAGGTCTTCTGAGATCATGACTTAAACTGAAACCAAGGGTCAGACACTTAACTTAATGAGCCACTCAGGTACCCTCAGTATCTGTTTTTTAAATCTATGTCTCTACAAGATAAGGCACTTTAAAATTTTTTCAACATTTTTAGAGCACTGCCCTTCTACTAATTTAATATTCACAAGTTTATCTTTCAAGTGTGGCAACAAAAATCAAACTCATGACAAAAAATCACTACCTTATTTTTATATCATTATTTGTAATTTATAAAACATGTTTATAAAATTTCATTACACTCTAAACTGAAATGAGTTCTGATATGCTGATCAAATCCTGCTTTTAAACTGATCCATGAAATTTTTAAGTGGCTAGTTCAAGTTTGTACAGTTAATATGTAGTGCTGAGTTCTGAACTCCTATTGCAAAAGACTTTCCCCTGTCTTATAATGGATTTAGATATCAGTCCACAAAGTCAGTTAGGCAAAAGAGAATGAGATGCTTTATTTCTTTAAATAAATTATTTATGACTCTGGCTCCATCTTTCTGGGATGTGGGGAAATTCAAGAATGTCCTAGGTCCAATTTTACCACTCTGATCAGGCTTCCATAAACATTTCCAGAGCCTTATACTGCCCCCAAAGCATTACTGTCTTACTACATTTAACACCAGTGAGATGTCTCTTCTCTTGGCTAATGTGGTCTCTTTAGTTTAATAGCTCTATGTTTCTGTGCTACATACAAGGAAGAAAAACACATTGCAAGAGAATTTCTGTATGCCCTGAAATATATGCAATTTATAGGGCCTATTCCAAAATGAAATTTAAGGTGCCTTGTTAGAAAATCATTAAGTATTTCAAGACACTGACCGCAGAGAATTCAACCAAGTATAGCTCCCTTCCAAGTGCAGGTCATACATCCAAGAAGTTGGCCATGCTTCTCCTTGAGGCAAGGGTACCTCAAGGAGATACTGTACCACTAAAATCTACTGTCCATGCTTGGCTTCCCTGATCCGTGGAGATCAACTACCTTAACCTTCTCCCCTTCCTACAGCAGCATCATTATTTGAGAATAGTTTGCAGATAGTTCAGCTCAATTCTGTGTGTGCCTGAATTATGTTCTAAAAGGGCCAGATCCAGGATTTCTGAGTTTTAAGTTTCCAGAGGTTACTGTCTTCAAAGTCTTCCATATTTGTATGACTGCACTCTTTCCCCTTAGAAAATCTTTTACCAGATTTACTAAGTATGTTCTCTGATTTGAATTTCTATAAGCCTGTTCTAACACTTATGCTCAATAATTCATAGTCCCTCTCATACTATTTACTTTGAGATCACTAATGTCCATTATCTGTGAATACTTGGATGTCACAGGTGCCTGCTATTTGGCATCAATTACAATGTTTCAAACAAAATTCAAATGTGTCTTCCGGATAAAGAGGTTTATCCTCAGTAGAAAATACCTTTAAATTGTGGTGAATCACTGCATCACTGGCAAAACAGATTTACCTATTTTTTTATTAAGTTCAATTGGTCAGCATATGGTACATTGTTAGTTTTTGATGTAGTGTTCAACAATTTATTAGTTGCATATAACACCCAGTGCTTACCACAAAACATGTGCCCTCCTTAATATCCATCACCAATTTCCCACCTACCTCCCTTCTGTAAGCCTCAGTTTGGTTTTGGAGTCCTGAGTCTTTCATGGTTTGTCTCCCTCTCTGATTTCTTCCCATTCAGTTTTCCCTCCCTTCCTCTGTGGTCCTCTGCACTATTCCTTACATTCCACATATGAGTGAAACCATATGAAAATTGTCTTTCTCTGCTTGATTTATTTCACTTAGTGTAATCCCCTCCAGTTCCATCCATGTTGATGCAAATGGTGGGTATTCATCCTTTCTGATGGCTACATAATATTCCATTGTATATATGAACCACATCTTCTTTATACCTATATTATAATTTTTATCACTTTAGCCCATGTCTTGATTTATTAAGGTTGTTTTGATGTCCAAGTACTACTATGGTAGTATTGTCTACTTTGTGACTCTCTAGTTCTAGAAAGAGGTCTTTTTTATTTGGTTTTTGGTTTTTATTAGTTTGAAATAGGATTCTTAATTTTTACCACCCAGGTGCCTCCATTTTTAGGTGTCATCTGGGAAGGATGGAGAAATGAATCTCTTCAACAGATTCAAACAAAGCTTCCTTTCCCCTCTCTCTCTTCCTTCTGACAACTACATTATGTTGTCAGGGGTTCTAAGGAGTATTTGAAAGTCTTTCAAAGTTATTCTCATTAAAATCCACTTTATCCTATACATGTGAAGGGATTTCTGAAGCTTTATAGTTATAAGTAGGTGCAGTTTTTAAAATGTGATCAGGATTGCTGTCTCAAAATGAGTAAGTTGCACAGTAAGGGGTAAAATTGGTCCCTGTTACATGTAAGTACCATAATAACTCTTAGTAAACCTGAATGAAGTCCCTACATATAATATACAAGAATCTTAATCCAAAAACTTGACAGCCTAAAAAATACCACATTCCTTAAGATCTTCTGGATCCACAAAAATTATAATGCCTAGAGTCTCCACCTCATCACTGTTGTTCAGCCTCAATCATCATTACTCTCCTCGTTCCAACAAAAAGGTTCAATAACCATGGGGTCTCGCACAGCAACAAGGCATAGTAAGCCTCCTCTCTCCACATGGCTTACCTTGGAGATGGTTCATGTCATAACTCCACAAGCTGCCTGAGGTCCAAAAGTTCTGCAGCTTTCTTGCCACATCAAAAGGTGCACATCTTTCCTCAAGATTATATTTCAAACTTGGGGAGAGCATGGTTCAACTTCCTCAACAAAGATCAGAAAACCGTTATCAACATGATTGAGAAGAATACAATAGGGTTACTTTGCCTTGAATAACATTACAGTTTCTCTGGGATCTTCATAGCAGAGTTGAACTCAAACGAATCACTGTGCACTAACTTTCATAGTGCCATTTTCACTACAATTCCCACTTCCTTTTTGCTATTTTCCCTTTGTCCTGATACCCTAGATATACTGCTTTCGTTTTTTTTTTTTAAAAAGAACACTTGGACACCCTTAGGAACTTTAAGAGCCCACACAAGGAACATCAACTGGTACCAGACTCCAGGGCAGGACATCTCACCAGGAAATGTATTCCATGCACATCTACTTCCATTCATGCGTGAAGCTAAGTTTTGATCCATGGTCCCTCTGAGGTGAGACAGAGCTTTGACAGTATGGCCCATGACTCCTGTTATCTATTTCCATCACTCCATTCTTTCCATAGGTCAACTTTGGTCCTTGATTTATATGAAGCAATCGTGAAAAACACCTGAGATGTGCTAGTAAGTGGCAGGGCCTGCCACTGAGCGAATCTGAGAAAACAGTGTAGCTCAAAAAAGAGGACAAGCCTTCATCCATGGCTTCTTTGACTGTGAGACTCCTTGAGATAGATCTATGGCAGGAGAACTTTAAATAGATCAATTTTTCATCTTCTCCTCTCCTCCTCTATCACCAGACTGTTTTGAATGCTTAATTTTTGTCATATATCACTAAACAAGACGTCTGCTGGGTCATCTTGTCATGCTGACAACAACTCTATGAAGAAGGCACTATAATTTCCTCCATTATTCAGATTAAGAAGTGAGGCAGAGGGGCGCCTGGGTGGCTCAGTTGGTTAAGCAACTGCGTTCGGCTCAGGTCATGATCCTGGAGACCCAGGATCAAGTCCCACATCGGGCTCCCTGCTCGGCAGGAAGCCTGCTTCTCCCTCTCTCACTCCCCCTGCTTGTATTCCCTCTCTGGCTGTGTTTCTCTCTGTCAAATAAATAAAGTCTTAAAAAAAAAAGAAGTGAGGCAGAGATGGATCAAGTAATGTCTAGGAATAAATGGGACTGAGATTCACTGAAACCCCAAGTCAAGCACAACTGGGTATTGTCTGTACAGCTTTTAGGTTATAAATATAATTACACATATAATACATGTTTTCTGTAAAAAATTCAGTCTGCAAAAGAGTTAAGAGGCAGGTGGAAAATCCTCCAACTGTGGCAGTTCAGCAGAAAACTATAAGCACTGTTAAGATGAACATCATTCTTTATGTTTTCATGCACATATACATATATAGTTACCTAAAATATAGTTGTATAATTCATATTCATATAGATAGTAGATATACTGATATCAACATCATGATAGCAACATTATATAATGTTTTGTTATCTCCCTTTTCACTTACCAATATGCATAGCTGTATAATAATTCAATATGTAGGTATAATATAATTACATCAACCAATCCCTAGAAGTAGTTTTTTTTACCATATTACATTATTATTTTGTACTTATGCACCCTCCTCACAGGACTGAGAATTTACTGAGAATAGAGAATTCCAGAGGTATTCATTTTTAATAGATCCCATGAACAGAGTACCTAGTGGATGGATAAATATTTGAATGGAAGGATGAATGGGTAAACGGAAAGAGAGATGGATGGAGAAGAAGTGTGGCAGATGTTCTGTAGAAACAAACATCTGATGACAATAAGATGGGTTTTTATTTTTGTAAATAATATGAATATCATGACCTGAGCCGAAGGCAGTCACCCAACCAACTGAGCCACCCAGGCGCCCCAATAAGATGGTTTTAAATAGGGGTGCCTGGCTGGCTCAGGTGGTTAAGCATCTGCCTTTGGTTCAGGTCATGATCCCAGGGTCCTGGGATCGAGTCCACATTGGGCTTCTTCCTCAGTGGGGAGTCTGCTTCAGCCTCTCTCTCTGACTATCCTCCTGCTCATGCTTGCTCTCTCTCTTTTCCTCTCAAATATATTTTCTTAAAAAGATAGTTTTACAAAGTCTACTAATTTCCTGTGATTATTGACTTTTACATTTTATCTTCAAAATTTGACTTATTACTGCATTTGTCAGTTTCATTTGTATACTGAATAATTATATTACATATTCTTTTGACTTCCTTTCCCACCATGATCCTGAATTTACCTGTGTGGTAACTCACCAACATTGATTCCTGCAGGAGTTTCTATTCATCATCCAACACAAGTCCCTCATAGGTTCTAGAAATAATTGCTAGAGAAAAACAATATGTTTGAACAAAACCTTTACTTCATTTCTTATATCAATGAAATATTCTATGATTGATAAATAATAATAATTTATTGAGTATCTACGATGCCATAAATAGCAGTAAGTGATATACACAAGTATTATTTTAAAAAGAATTTAATCCCCATAACAATGAGTAAGCTAATAAAGTGACAAAATAGCTAGGCTATGGTATAATATCAGCACAGTCTGACCTCAAAGCTTGTTCCTTTCTTCTGCACAAAGAAACACTCTTCTATAGCCTGCCTTTATGTCAATCTTCAAATCTGTAGTTTTTTCATCTTTATTTAAAACAGCTCAGCTCTACTTCCCTGGTCAGATAACATATAGAGTGTCAATGATAAGACAAAATATAGAAAGTCTCTTCTATGTAAATCTTCCTCATTTTGTGGGTTTATTGCTCTCCTCATTTGCCCTGATCCTGTTCCATTTCTTGGATAAATATAGGCATACCAGCATGGCTACTGAGTTTCTATACATCCCTCACTCTTTCCCTCAGGCTGTTCTTAGGCTGATGAGGGACTGATTCCACAGTGTTGAGAACTTGGCCTGCAAAGGTGTCCCTAATTCCCTTACTTTAACGCATACCGGGAAAGCAAACAGGATTTTATCTCTCACCATATACATCAGTATTGTGTCCACCTTCTCTGGGATTATTTGAAGGGTTTACGAAAATGCAGTCACTACCAACCTCTAACCATTTTCTTCCACTCCTACAGTCCTCCAGCACGGTAGGGTAGCTGAACGTCCTGATCACATCACACCTGTTCTCTCTGATTTGTAGATGTAGTTCCCCATCTTGGTTTTCTTTAACCCAGATGTGTGTCCTTGGTGAATGCTTACTTGTTTAAAAATATTTCATTATTTGGGAATGCTCTGTGACATGTTTAGGTGGAGTTGAATACCTGAAGGAATACCCTTCTACTTGACATTAGACTTCAGTTTGCATGATTCACATTTGAGGATTATTACATCACCCCTTGGGCTGAATCTCCCAGCAAACAAACCTACTACCAGCTATAGGGCAATGATTTTCTACCAGCTCTACTCTTTGAAAAAGTGATTGTCAAACCTTCCCCCAAATCTTGGAAACCATGAAGGCTAGAAGGCAGTGGGACTGCATTTTCAAAGCCCTGAAGAAAAAGACTATTAAGGAAAAGTCCTATACGTAGCAAAACTATTCTTCGGAAATGAAAAAGAAATCACAACATTCCCAGAAAAACAAAAACTGAGATTCATCACAAGCAGATCTACCCTGCAAATAATACCGAAGAATGTTATACAGTAAATAGAATCTACATATGTGGGTCAAAGGGTACATAGTTTCACTGGTGCTTATCCAAAAGAGAGAGAAAGAACTTTAAGAGGTAATGGTTCAGTTTATGGTACTGTATGTGGTGATGACTTCACAGGTGTATACTTATCTTCAAACTCATCAACATGTATACATTAAGTACATACCAGCTTTTTATATGTCAAACATACCTCAATAAAAAAGTAAAGAGCATGAGAAAAGATTACCGTGTAGGTAAATATTAAAAAAAAAGGTAAAAGTGTGTTTTTCTTAGTAATGATTTTCTTCTTCTATATGATTTAAAAGACAGAGCATAAAGCAATATTTATAAAACTGTGTTGACAGATTTATAAGGCATAGTAAATATAATGTATAATATGTGCATAATATAACAATAAAAATGTAATTGTTTACAATAATAGCATGAAGGAAGAGGAGGAAATGAAGCTATACTAGAGCAAAGTTTCTGTACATGACTGAAATTAAGTTAGTATTAATCTGAATTAGGTTGTTTTAAATTATCATGCTAATTTTAAGCCCCAGAGCAACCACAAGAAAATAAAACAATACTGTACTGCTAAGGCTAAACTATACCACCTGGAGAATAAAAAAGTTTACTGACTATAGCAGAAACCAGAAAGAATTAGAATTATTGTCTCTTTATATGTAATATCTCAATTCATAAGAGACTGTAACTTTAACTCTGTAAATGAATTAGGTAGCATCTACAAGTAGAAAAACATCCAAGTGAATTAATAAATAAGAATATATAAAAAGTGACACCAAAAACATAAAGTGTAAGGTGAGGGTGGGGAGTGAAAATGCTGAGCCTTAGAGTGTATTCCGATTTACCTTGTTATCCAAGAAACAGAATCTTAACTACAGAGAACAAATGGGTGAATACCATTGGGGAGGTTTGTGGGGGACAGGTTAAATAGGTGATGGAGATTAAGAAGCTCACTTACCATGATAAGCACTAGGTACTGTATCCGAAGTGTTGAATCCTTATGTCATATACCTGAAACTAATATTACACTGTATGTTAACTAAGTGGAATTTAAATAAAAACTTAAAAATATATATTTGAAAATTAAAATATCAAAAAACACGAATAAGTGCTACCCAGGTAGATTCAAAATCTAAAAAGAAAATTATCTTGTCATCAACTTATAATAGACCACTAAAAGCACAAGGTGATACAGGTGAATCTCACAGTAACACTAAAGAAAGTCATCACACCATAAGGGAAGAAAGAAGGAGAAAAAAGAAACAGAAAAGAACTACAAAAACGGCAAGAAAACATTGAACAAAACGTCAGTAAGTGCATGACTAACAAAAATTACTTTAGATATAAGTAAACTCAATTATCCAATTAAAAGACAGAGCCACTGAATGGATAAAAAACAAGACATATCTATATGCTGCCTACAAGAGACTTCAGAAGTAAAGACACACACTGAAAGTGAATGGATAGCAAAAGTTACTCCATGCAAATGGAAATTAAAAGAAACCTGGCGTGGCAATACTCATCTAAAGGAAAATAGACTTTAAAACAAAGGGCGCAATAAGACAAAGAGGGGTACTAAATAATGATTAGGGGTCAATCCAACAAGAAGATGTAATATTTAAAAATATATATGTATCCAACAAAGAATACCAAAATATATGAAGCAAATGTTTACAGATTTAAAGGGAGAAATTGACAGTAATACAATAATACTAGGGGAGTTTAATAACTAGCCTACATCATTCGAAAGATTATCCATATAGAAAATCAATAAGGAAACCCTAGTCTTAAACAACACATTAGACCAGATGGACTTAGATACATACAGAACATTACATTCTTTCCAAAAGCAGCATACATATTCTTCTCAAGTGCACATGGAACTTTCCCCAGGATAAATCACATGTTAGGACATAAACATTAGTCTCAATAAATTCAAGAAGATTGAAATCATATCAAGCATCTTTTCTTAACACAATGGTATGAAACTAGCAATCAGTTACAAAAAAATGAAAGGAAATAAAAATACATGGAGATTAAGCAAGATATTACTGAACTACTGGGTCACAGAAAAAAAAATCAAAGGAGAAATTTTAAAATATACCTACAGACACATAGAAACAGAAGTATGATATACCAAAAGCTATCGAATGTGGCAAAAGCAATTCTAAGAGGAAGTTCATAGCAATATAGGCCTACCTCAAGAAACAAGACTAATCTCAAACAATTTAGCTTTATACCTAAAGCAAACAAAGAAAGAACAAGCAAAGCCTCAAGTTAGTAGAAGGAAGGAAATAATAGAGATCAGAGAGGACCTAAATGAAATAGAAACTAAGAAGACAAAAGATCAATGAAACTAAGGGCTGGTTCTTTGAAATGCTAAACACAATTGATAAACCTCTGGCTAGGCTTACCAAAAAAAAAAAAAAAAAAGAAAAGAAGGCTCAAATAAAATCAGATGTGCAAGAGAAGTTACAACTGCTACCACAGAAATATAAAGAAATACACAAATTGGACAATCTAGATAAAATGGATAAATTCCTAGAAATTTATAATCTTCAAGACTGAGTCATGAATAATAGAAAATCTGAATAGACTGAGGTGCCAGGGTGGCTTGGTTGAGTGTCTGCCTTTGGCTCAGGTCATGATCCCAGAAGCCTGGGATCGAGCACTGCATCAGGCTTTCTGCTCAGAGGGGAGCCTGCTTCTCCCTTGCCCTCTGCCTGCCGCTCTGCTTACTTGTGACTCCCCCTCCCCATCAAATGAATAAATAAAATCTTAAAAGAAAAAGAAAATCTGAAGGAGCAAGATGGCAGAGGAGTAGGAAACGTAGACATCCTCAGGTCCCAGGAGTTCAGCTGGATGGTTATCAAACTAGTTGGAATACCTACAGACTCAAGTGGAGACTGAAGAGAAGAGCAGCAATTCTAGGAACAGAAAAATGACCACTTTCTGGAAGGTACGACACAAGGAGAAGTGAATCGGAGGCAACATTTGGGAAGATAAACCGTGGGGGGAGAGGCCGACTCCTGCTCAGCAGTAGAGGAGCAGAGCACAAATTGGAACTTTTAGAAGTCTGCTCCACTGAGCGATGTTGCCCCAGAGGCCAAGAGAGGGGTAGAAACCTCACTGGGACAGTGTGGTCTCAGGACCCACATGGACATAGAAGGACTGGAGTTGCCTGAGCGTGGCAGAGCTCCCAGGGTTTGAAGCAGGGACGCGGGGTGCAGAGATGGAGCCGAGGAGTGGGCTCTCAGCTCAGGCTTACTTAATCCATGATTGAAGGCAGAATCAGGCCACTGCTCTTCCAGTAGGGACCCCACAAGTGGCAGATCCGGGGCAAACCCCTCCTTCCTCCACCAAGATGGGCAGCATGGGAGCATGCTGCAGGAATCTGCTGGGTTTGGAGATGCTAAAGGGGGCTGAGTGCCAGAGACAAATGCTGGGTCACAGGCTGGGTGAGCACAGAGTGTGGTTGGAGACCAGGGAGATAGGCATGACTGACCGCTTTTCTCTGAGGGTGCACTGAGGAGTGGGGCCCCAAGCTTTCAGCTCCCCTGGGTGGGAGACTGGGAGGCCACCATCTTCATTCCCCTCCTCCAAAGCTGTACGGAAAGTGTTCAGGGAACAAAAGCTACCGAGAGTGAACCTGAGCAGACTGCATAGCCTGGTCCCAGGCAAGAGCGGAGAAGTTCTATCTCCAGCAAAGACATTTGAGAATCACTACAACAGGCCTCTCCCCTAGAAGATCAGCAAGAACATCCAGCCAAGACCAAGTTCACCAATCAGTGAGAACTGCAGAACTTCAGATCTAGGGGAATGCATCACTCAGAACTCATGGCTTTACCCCATGATTCTTTAGTATTTCAAAGTTAATTTTTTTTAATTTCATTTTTTTCTTACTCTATTTTTTAAATTTTTTCTCTTCCTTATTTTAACTTTTTAAAACCTATTTTATCAATACCTTTATAAATTTCTTTCAATATTTCATTGTTTTAGTCATATTCAATCCCTTCATTGTATCTAACCTTATTTTTTGTATACATTTAGGTTTTTCTTCCTTTAAAACTTTGGGATACCGTTTCTTCTAATAGATAAAAATATACCCTAAATTTAGTGCATGGGTTTGTTCTAGTCTCCAGCCTCATCGCATTCTTTCCTTTTTTTTTCTTTTCAACCAACTTCTTATCAATTCCTTTCTGAGAATATTTTTAAAATTTTCATCTCTACAGTCATGTTCCATCCCTTCATCTTGTATACCCTTATTTTTGTACATATAGAAGTTATTCTTTCTTTAAAATTTTGGTTGGTAGTTTCTTCTAAAAGACCAAAATATACCCAAAATAAGGTGTGTGGCTCTGCTCTATTCACCAATCTAATCATATATATAGAGAGAAAGACAGATAGATAGAGATTTTTTTCCTTTTATCTCCCCCAGTTTCGGTCTCTTCTGATTTGATTAGTGTATATTTTTCTAGAGCCATTGCTACCTTTTTAGTATTTTGTCTCTCACTCACCTTATTCTTATCTGGATAAAATGACAAGGTGGAAAAACTCACCTCAAAAAAAAAAGAAGAAGAACAAGAGGCAATACTGACAGCTAGGGACCTAATCAATAGAGACATTAGTAAAATGCCAGAACTAACATTCAGAATGATGATTATAAAGGTGCTAGCTGGGCTTGCAAAAAGCATGGAAGATATTAGAGAATCCCTTTCTGGAGAAATAAAAGAACTACAACCAAACCAAGTTGAAATAAAAAAAAAGCTATTAATGATGTGCAATAAAAAATGGAGTCTCTTATTGCTAGGATAAATGAGGCAGAAGAGAGAATTAGTGATAAAGAAGACCAAATGATGGAAAATAAAGAAGCTGAGAAAAAAGAGACAAACAACTACTGGAACATGAGGGGAGAATTTGAGAGATAAGTGATACCATAAGATAAACCAATATTAAAAAAATTGGGATCCCAGAAGAAAAAGAGAGAGGGGGGCAGAAGGTATATTGGAGCAAATTATAGCAGAGAATTTCCCTAATTTGGGGAAGGGAACAAGCATCAAAAACCAGGAGACACAGAGAACCACCCTCAAAATTAATAAAAATAGGTCCATGCCCGATTATCTAATAGTAAAGCTTACAAGTCTCAGTGACAAAGAGAAAATCCTGAAAGCAGCTTGGGAGAAGAGATCTGTAACATACAATGGCAGAAATATTAGATTGGCAGAAGACCTATCCACAGAGAGTGGCATGCTAGAAAGGACTGGCATGATATAGAGTACTAAATGAGAAAAATATGCAGCCAAGAATACTATATCCAGGTAGGTTGTCACTGAAAATAGGAGATATACAAAGCATCCAGAACAAAAACTGAAAGAATTTGCAAACACCAAACCAGTCCTCCAAGAAATATTGAAAGGGGTCCTCTAGGCAAAGAGAGAGCCTACAAGTAACATGCCAGAAAGGAACAGAGACAATATATAGTAACAGTCACCTTACAGGTGATACAATGGCACTAAATTCTTATCTTTCAATAGTTACCCTGAATGTAAATGGGCTAAATGCTGCAATCAAAAGACACAGGGCATCAGAATGGATAAAAAACAAGACCCATTGAAATGCTTTCTCCAAGAAACTCATTTTAGACCCAAAGACATCTCCAGATTGAAAGTGAGGGGTGGAAGGTAATTTACCATGCTAATGGACATCAAAAGAAAGCTGGGGTGGCAATCCCTACACCAAACAAATTATATTCTAAGCCAAAGACTATAATAAGAGATGAGGAAGGACACTATATCATAATTAAGGGGTCTTTCCAACAAGAATATCTAACAATTTTAAATATCTATGCCCCTAACATGGGAGCAGCCAATCATATAAACCAATTAATAACTATATCAAAGAAACACATCAACAATAATACAATAATAGTAGGGGACTTTAATACCCCCCTGAATGAAATGGACAGATCATCTAAGCAAAAGATCAGCAAGGATATAAAGGCTTTAAATGACACACTGGACCAGATGGATGTCACAGATATATTCAGAACATATCCCAAAGTAACAGAATACGCATTCTTCTCTAGTGCACATAGAACATTCTACAGAATCGATCACATCCTGGGTCACAAATAAGGTCTCAACCAGTACCAAAAGACTGGGATCATTTCCTGCATACCTTCAGACCACCATGCTTTGAAACTAGAACTCAACCACAAGAGGAAAGTTGAAAGTACTCAAATACATGGAGGCTAAAGAGTATCCTACTAGAGAATGAATGGGTCAACCAGGAAATTAAAGAAGAATTTAAAAAATTAAAGATAGAGCTACCCTATGACCCTGCAATTGCACTGCTGGGCATTTACCCCAAAGATACAGATGTAGTGAAAAGAAGGGCCATATGCACCCCAATGTTCATCGCAGCAATGGCCACAATCACCAAACTGTGGAAAGAGCCAAGGTGCCCATCAACAGATTAATGGATAAAGAAGATATGGTCCATATATACAATGGAATACTATGCCTCCATAAGAAGGGATGAATATCCAACTTTTGTAGCAACATGGACTGGACTGGAAGAGATTATGCTGAGTGAAATAAGCCAAGAAGAGAAAGTCAAGTATCGCATGGTTTCACTTACTTGCGGTGCATGAGGGGTAACCTGGAGGACAGTGGGAGAAGGAAAGGAAATGGGAACTAGGGTAATCCAGGGAGGGAAACGAAACAACAGAGACTTTGGACACAGAAACAAACTGAGGGACTTGGAGGGAGGGGGGTGGAGGGATGGGAGAGCCTGGTGGTGGGTACTGGGGACACCTAAAGCATGGAGCACTGGGTGTGGGGAATGGGGAATGAATCTTGGAACACTGGGAAAAAAATTTAGTAACAATAAAAAAAATTCATGGAAACAAATGAAAATGAAAACACAGGGGCACCTGGGTGGCTCTGTTGGTTAAGCCACTGCCTTCAGCTCAGGTCATGATCCTGGAGTTCTCGATCAAGTCCCACATCGGGCTCCCAGCTCTGCAGGGAGTCTGCTTCTCCCTCTGACCTCCTCCCCTCTCATGTTTTCTCTCACTCACTCTCTCTATCTCAAATAAATAAATAAAACGTTTAAAAAAGAAAATGAAAACACAACTGTTCAAAATCTTTGGGACACAGCAAGTTGGTCCTGAGAGGAAAGTATATAGCAATGTAAGCCTTTCTCAAGAAACAAGAATGGTCTCAAGTACACAACCTAACCCTACACCTAAAGGAGCTGGAGAAAGAACAGAAAAAAAAAACCTAAACCCAGCAGGAGAAGAGATATAATAAAGATCAGAGCAGAGGGTGCCTGAGTGGCCCAGTGGGTTAAAGCCTCTGCCTTCAGCTCAGGTCATGATCCCAGGGTCCTGGGATCGAGGGTCCTGGGATCGAAGCCTGCATCCAGTTCTCTGCTCAGTGGGGAGCCTGTTTCCTCCACTCTCTCTGCCTGCCTCTCTGCCTACTTGTGATCTCTCTCTGTGTTAAATAAATAAAATCTTTAAAAAAAATGAGAGCAGAAATCAATGAAATAGAAACCAGAAGAATAGCAGAACAAATCAATGAAACTAGAAGCTGGTTCTCTGAAAGAAGTAACAAGATTGATAAACTCCTGGCCAGACTTATCAAAAAGAAAACAGAAAGGAGGTAAATTAATAAAATCATGAAGGAAAGAGGAGAGATCACAATCAACACCAAACAAATACTAACAATTATAAGAATATATTATGAGCAGCGACACACCAGAAAATTTGACAATCTGGAAGAAATGGATGCATTCCTAGAGACATATAAACACCAAAACTGAACCAGGAAGAAATAGACAACCTGAGCAGACCCATATTCAGTAAGGAGATTGAAGCAGTCATCAAAAATCTCCCAACAAACAAGAGTCCAGGGCCAGATGGCTTCCCAGGGGAATTCTACCAAACATTTAAAGAAGGATTAATACCTCTTCTCCTGAAATTGTTCCAAAAAGTAGAAATGGAAGGAAAACTTCCAAAATCATTTTATAAGGCCAGCATTACCTTGATCCCAAAACCAGACAAAGTCCCCATCAAAAAGGAGAATTACAGACCAATATCCTTGATGAACAAGGATGCAAAAATTCTCACCAAAATACTAGACAATAGGATCCAACAGTAAATTAAAAGGATTATTCACCATGACCAAGTTGGATTTATTCCTGGGCTGCAAGGTTGGTTCAACATCCACAAATCAATCAACGTGATACAGTACATTAATAAAAGAAAGGACAAGAACTATGTGATCCTCTTAATAGATGCTGAAAAAGTATTTGACAAACTACAGCATCCTTTCTTTTTTTTTTTTTATAATTTTTTTTTTTAAGATTTTATTTATTTGACAGAGAGAATCATAGCCAGAGAGGGAACACAAGCAGGGGGAGTGAGAGAGGGAGAAGCAGGCTTCTGGCCAAGCAGGGAGCCCGATGTGGGACTCGATCCCGGGTCTCCGGGATCATGACCTGAGCCAAAGGCAGTTGCCCAACCAACTGAGCCACCCAGGCGCCCTACAGCATCCTTTCTTGATCAAAACTTTTCACACTGTAGGGATAGAGGGTACATACCTCAATATCATAAAAGCCATCTATGAAAAACCCACAGTGAATATAATTCTCAATGGGGGAAAAACTGAGAGCTTTTCCCCTAAGGTCAGGAACACTGCAGGGCTGTCCACTATCACCACTGCTATTCAACATAGTATTAGAATTCCTAGCCTTAGCCATCAGACAATAAAAAGAAATAAAAGGCATCTGAATCGGCAGAGAAGTCAAACTCTCACTCTTTGCAGATGATATGATACTTTATGTGTAAAACCCAAAAAACTCCACTCCAAAACTGTTATAACTCATACAGTAATTCAGTAAAGTGTCGGGATATAAAATCAGTACACAGAAATACACCACAGCAAGACAGAAGAAAGAGAAATTAAGGATTGGATCCCATTTACAATTGCACTCAAAACCATAACATACCTAGGAATAAACCTAACCAAAGAGGCAAAGAATCTGTACTCAGAAAACTATAGAACACTAATGAAAGAAATTGAGAAGACACAAAGAAATGGAAAAATGTTCCATGCTCATGGATTGGAAGAACAAATATTTTGAAAATGTCTATGCTACTTAGAGCAATCTACATATTTAATGCAACCCCTATCAAAATGCCATCAAAGTTTTTCAAATAAATGGAACAAATAATCCTAAAATTTATATGGAACCAGAAAAGACCCCAAATACCCAGAGGAATGTTGAAAAAGAAAACCAAAGTTGGCGGCATCACAATTCCAGATTTCAAGCCCTATTACAAAGCTGTAATTATCAAGACAGTATGGAACTGGCACAAAAACAGACATATAGACTAATGGAACAGAATAGAAATCCCAGAAATGGACCTTCAACTCTATGGTCAACTCATCTTCAACAAAGCAGGAAAGAATGTCCAATGGAAATAAAGACAGTCTTTTCAACAAATAGTGTTGGGACAATTGGCCATGCAGAAGAATGAAACTGGACCATTTCCTTACACTACACACAAAAATAGACTCAAAATGGATGAAAGACCTCAATGTGAGACAGGAATCCATCAGAATCCTCGAGAATACATGCAGCAACCTCTTTGACCTCAGCTGCAGCAACTTCTTCCTAGAAACATTGCCAAAGGCAAGGGAAGCAAGGGAAAAAATAAACTACCGGGATTTCATGAAGATCAAAAGCTTTTTCAAGCAAAAGAAATAGTCAACAAAACCAAAAGACAACCGACAGAATGGGAGAAGATATTTTCAAATGACATATCAGGTAAAGGTATAGTACATAAAATTTATAAAGGACTTGTCAAACTCAACACCCAAAGAACAAATAATCCAATCAAGAAATGGGCAGAAGACATGAACAGACATTCCTCCCAAGAAGACATCCAAATGGCTAACAGATACATCAAAAAGTGCTTAACATCCCTCAGCATCAGGGAAATACACATCAAAAACACAGTGAGGTACCACCTTACACCAATCAGAATGGCTAAAATTAAGAAGTCAGGAAACAAAAGATGTTGGCGAGGATGTGAGGGAAAGGGGAACTCTCCTACACTGTTGAGGGGAATGAAAGCTGGTGCAGCCACTCTGTAAAACAGCATGGAGATTGCTCAAAAAGTTGAAAATAGAGCAATTGCATTACTGGGTATTTAGCCTAAGGATATAAATGTAGTGATCCAAGGGGGCACATGCACCCAAATGTTTACAGCAGCAATGTACCCAATAGCAAAACTAAGGAAGGAGCCCAGATATCCATCAACAGAGGAATGGATAAGAGGTGGTATATACATACAATGAAATACTATGCAGCCATCAAAAAGAATGAAATTCTGTCATTTGCAATGATGTGGATGGAAGTAAGGGTATTATACTGAGTGAAATAAGTCAATCAGAGAAAGAAAATTATCATATGATCTCTCTGATATGAGGAATTTTTGAGGCAGGGAGGAAAAAAACAAAGCAAGATGAGCCCGAGGAGGGAGACAAACCATAAGATACTCTTAATCTCAGGAAACAAACTGAGGGTTACTGTGGTGGGGGGGGGGAGGAATAGGGTGGCTGGGTTATGGAAAAAATAAAAAATTAAATTAAAAAAATCTGAATAGACTGATTACAATAAGAAGATTGAATGACCATCTGGTAAGGGGTTAATATCCAAAATACATAAAGACTCATACAAGTCAATAACAAAAAAAAATATGATTTAAAAATTAGAAGAGGACCTGAATAGACATTTTTCCAAGGACGATAATACAGATGACTAAAAGAGCCCTGAGAAGATGCTCAGCATCACCAATCATCAGGGAAAGGCAAATCAAAATCACAATGAGGTATCACTTCATACCTGTCAGAATGGCTAAAAATCAAAAACACAAGAAACAAGAAGTGTTGGTGAGGATGTGGAGAAAAAGAAACACTCTTGCACTGTTGGTGGAAATGCAAAATGGTACAGCTACTATGGAAAACAATATAAAGGTTACTCAAAAATTAAAAATAGAACCACAGTATGATCTAGCAATCCCACTTCTTCTTGGGAAGTCTGGCTAAGGGTTGATCCATTTTGTTAATTCTTTTGAAGAACCAGCTCCTAGTTTGTTGTTTTTTTTTTTTCTTAATTTCTCTATCATTGATTTCTGCTCTGATCTTTATTATTTCCCTTTCCTGCTAGATTTAGGCTTTATTTGCTGTTCCTTTTCCAGCTCCTTTATTTTTATTTTTTTTAAGATTTCATTGATTCATTTGACAGAGAGAGTGTTCACAAGCAGGGGGAATGGGAGAGAGAGAAGCAGGCTCCTAGCTGAGCAAGGGGTCCAATGTGGGACTCGATCCCAGGAGCCTGGGATCATGACCTGAGCCAAAGGTAGACACTCAACCAAGCCACCCAGCCATTCCCCTTTTCCAAGTCCTTTAGGTGTAAGGTTAGGTTGTGTACGTGAGACTTTTCTTGCTTCTTAAGGAAGGCCTGTATTGATACATACTTCCCTCTTAGTGCTGCTTTTATTGCATCCCATGGGTTTTGAACAGTCATGTTTTCATTTTCATTTCCTTCCATGTATTTTTAAAAATTCCTCTTTAATTTCCTGGTTGACCCATTCATTCTTTAGTTGGATGTTCTTTAACCTTCACGTATTTGTAATCCTTCCAAATTTCATCTTGTGGTTAATTTCAAGTTTCATAGTGTTGTGGTCAGAAAATATGCATGGTATGATCTCAGTCATTTTATACTGGTTGATACCTGATTTGTAACCTAATATGTGGTCTATTCTGCAGAATGCTAAGCAAAACAAGTCAGTCAGAGAAAGACAAATACCATATGATTTCACTCATATGTAGAATTTAAGAAACAGAAAGATGAACACAGGGGAAGGGAAGGAAAACTAAGATAAAAACAGGGAAGCAAACCATAAGAGACTAACTACAGGAAACAAACTGAGGGTTGCAGAGGGCAGGTGGATGGGAGGATGGAGTAACTGGGTGATGGGCAGTAAGGAGGGCACTTGATAGAATGAGCACAGGGTGTTACAGGCAACTGATGAATCACTAAATTTTACCCCTGAAACTAAAAAAGAAAATAAGAGGAAGAGTAGAAAGGGAGTAAAGGTAATCAACCTAATCATGTATATTTCAGGTTTTAGTTCCTGGAAGATATACCAGGGCATTCGGTAGTACAGGACTGAAGGGAGAATGGAAGTGTCCAATATGATAAAGAGTAAAATGATAATCCATGAGTCCAGGAGGCAAGAATAAGTAGAGATGCAGATAGAAAGTTTGCCTTTGATAAGGAGAATGGACACATTTTTCAGAACATATGGAAAGGGGGGAAAGTGAGGATTCTTATAGATACACCTGCTAATAAGGGAAATAAATGTGAAATATTCAGTAAACTGATGTCCTACCTTTTCTTTCTCATATAGCAAACCATTTACTTAAGGAAAGGAGATCTGAGGAAGGTAGCAAAGATATGACACAATCAACACAAGTAAATGGGAAGGCCGTTATTTAGTCAGATTAAATTATTATTATATGTTATTGAAGAACCACAATGGATAAGAAATTGTAAATTTAATAGTGTTGATTAATAATTATATGATTTTGGGGGGGCACCTGGGTGGCTCGGTCATTAAGTGTCCACCTTCAGCTCAGGTCATGAGCCTGGAGTCCTAGGATCAAGCCCCACATCAGGGTCCCTGCTCAGCGGGAAGCCTGCTTCTCCCTCTCTCACTCCCCTTGCTTGTGTTCCCTCTCTATCTGTGTTTCTGTCAAATAAATAAATAAAGTCTTAAAAAAAAAACAAAAAACTCCCCCAAAACAATTATATGATTTTTTTTCTTCAGTAAAGCTTAGCAGCTCAGGGGCAAGAGTAAACAAAATAATTATTTAGAGCTACAATTGATACAATGGTGAAGTTTAGAAGGGCACATACAAAAAGAAATAAAGAAATGACTAAATTGAGAATGCTAGTCAAAGTAAATTTAAGGGGATTGATGGAGGCCCAGAAGGAATAGAGGAATCACATAAAAGGAAATGTGAGAGCAGACAGGATAAACAGGTAGGTATCAAGAGGTCAGAACTTTCCATAACCATCAATTCACATAGTTATCATATGTGTGTGGTGAGAATGCTTAGGATCAACTAACTTAGCAAATTTCAAGTATACAGTATAATATTAACTAACTATAACCACCATGCTGTATATTAGATCCCCAGAAGCTCATAACTGAAAGTTTTTTACCCTTTTAACCAACCTCTCCCCAGAGCTCCTGGCAACTACCACTCCATTGTTTTATGAATTCTACTTATTTATTACATATATAAGTGAGATCATGCAGTATTTACCTTTCTGTGATTGCTTATTTCTTTCAGCATAATGTCCTTGGTTCACCCATGTTGTTGCAAATAACAGAATTACCTTCTTTTTTAAGGCTGAAAAAAATATATGTGTGTGTATATATATGTATATATATCTATACATATATGAGTATATATACATATATATCTATACATATATGAATATATATACATATATATCTATACATATATGAATATATATACATATATATCTATACATATATGAATATATATATACATATATATCTATACATATATGAATATATATACATATATATCTATACATATATGAATATATATACATATATATCTATACATATATGAATATATATACACATATATATATCTATACATATATGAATATATATACACATATATATCTATACATATATATCTATACATATATGAATATATATACATATATATATTAATGTATATATATATATATTAATCCATCAATGGACACTTAGGTTCTTTCCATAAACACTGGAGTGCAGATTATCTCTTTGAAATACTTATTTCATTCCCTTTGGCTATATAAACAGAAGGGTGATTGCTGGATCCAATGGAAGTTCTATTTTTATTTTGAGGAATCATTGTGTTTTCCATAACGGCTGTACTTATTTGCATTCCTACTGTCAGTGCACAGTATTCCCTTTTTGCCACATTCTCACCAACAGTTGTTACTTTGTATACATATATATATCTTTTTGATAACAGCCATTCTAACAGGTCTGAGTTAATATCTTATTTGATTTGACTTTATTTCCCTGATTATTAGTGCTGTTAAGCACCTTTTCATACAACTTTTTTATGACTTTTGAGATATTTGCTCCCATTCCACAGGTTGTCTTTTCACTGCTTTGAATGTTGCCTTTGCTGTGTGGAAACTTTTTACTATTATACAACCCCACTTGTCTAAGTTTTCTATTGTTGACTTTGCCATATTAAAAAAAAAATCACTGCCCAGACCAATGTCAAGAAGCATTTTTACCATGTTTCCTCCTATATCGTGTGAGATAAGGTTCCAATTTTAATCTTATGCATGTTGATATCTAGTATTCCCAACACTATTTATTAAAGAGACTATCATTTCCCCACTGTGCGTTCTTGGCACCCATGTTGAAGATCAGTTGATGATAGATGTGCAATTTTTGGAATTTCTATTCTGTTCCAGTCATCTTTAGGTCTGTCTTTCTGCCAGTATCAAACTATTTTTGGTACAATAGTTTTTTGATATACCCCAAATCAGACAATATTTCTCCCAGCTTTGTCCTTGCTTGAGATTGCTTTCACTGTTAAGCATCTTTTGTTGTTCTGTATGAATTTGAGGATAAAAAAATTTTCTTTCTGTAAAGAATGCCATTGGATCTTGATAAAAACTGCATAAAATCTATAAACATTTTGGGTAGAGTTGAGATTTGAATATTAATTATTCTAACACATGAGGATGGGATGTTTCCATTTATGTAGGTCTTCTTTCATTGTTTCACATTTTTCAGTGTATAAGTCTTCCATCTTTCCATATGTTTATTATCAATTATGTTATTATTTTTGTTGCTACTGTGAATAGGAATGTTTCCTTAATTTATTTTATGAATAGTTTGCTATTTGTTTATAAAAATGTGACTGACTTTATGCTGATTTTGTACCCTGTAAATTTACTGAATTTGCTTATTAGTTTTTTTTTTGAGTTATTTGTTTTTGTTTTGGTGGACATCAAAACAAGGTTTATTGAGCAGTAGCAAAGTGATAGTACAAAGTTCCCAGGAGAGGAGGGACCCAAGAGGGTTGCCCTCATTTATTAGTTTTAACAGTTTTCTTGTTGTTTAATCTTTAGAATTTTCTACCTATATGATCATGTCACTTGTAAACAGAGATCATTTCATTCTTATTTAGGTGCCCTTTATTTCTCTTTCTTTTTCTTTTTCTTCTCTAATTTCTCTGGTTAGGATTTCTAGTACTTTGTAGAAGTGGTGAGAGTGGGCATCTTCCTTTGTACTGGATCTTAGAAGGAAGACTTTCACTTTTTCCCTATTGATTATTATGTTAGCTATGGGATTTTCATATATGGCCATCATTGTGATGAGATAAGTTTCTTTTATATCTATTTTGTCCACAGTTTAAACCATGGACATTCAACTTAGATGCTTTTCTTCATCTATTAAAATGATTCTGTGGTATTCTGAACAAGGCAGTTTTATGATGGCTGTTTTTAAAGTCTTTGTCAGATAATTCCAACATCTGATTCATCTTAGTGTTAGCATGTGTGGACTTGTTTTTCTCAGTCATGTTTTGATTTTCATAGTTCTTGGTATAATTAGTAATATTTTTTATTGTATTTTAGACATCTGAGATACTGTATTGTAAGACTTTTATTTCTGTTTGATTTTTAAGTAGGCAGCCTTGCATTGATAGGTTCCATGACAACTGAGTAGGTATGTTCATTTCTCACTGGACCCCAGTGACACCACAATGCCAAAGCAGGGAACTGACTCAAAAATGCTTTATTGCATCTTCTGAGGCCACTGAGATTTTGAAGTTGTTGTCTTATCCTAGACTACTCTGATTTTAATTGCATTATCTTATTAGATGTCAATTTCCTAAACAGGGAGAACAAAAAATATGATTTCTAATTAAAAAAAAACTAAAAGGAGTTTATTTCCTTTTAACTTTCAAGAGAAATCTTACCTAACAAATATCAACAATTACCTACTATTTATAAAGCAGTTTTCATTAACTGGTTTTACTCAATTAATGAGTTTATTTTTCATCACATACACAGTATGCACTGGAGCTAACCAATGAAGATAAAATTAATTTCCTAAAGCTCCATGGATCTGCCTGATATGTTAGAATAAAACTCGACTAATAAAATGTGAGTAAAAACAATAAATATTTTGCCATTTTAATTGTATTAAGATTTACCAGGGGTGCCTGGGTGGCTCAGTTGGTTAAGCGACTGCCTTTGGCTCAGGTCATGAGCCTGGAGACCAGGGATGGAGTCCCACATCAGGCTCCCTGCTAGGTGGGAAGCCTGCTTCTCCCTCTCTCACTCCCCCTGCTTGTGTTCCCTCTCTGGCTGTATTTCTCTCTGTCAAATAAATAAAATCTTTAAAAAAAAAGATTTACCAAATATATAATCTAGATTAGTTACCACATGTTTCATGTTTTCTGGCTACTCTTATTCATTTAATTTACCATATAGATTTTTTTCTAAATGAATAAAGTATGTACTATAAGAACTGAATTTTTTGGTTTTATTGCATACCTTTGAGCCTGATTCTTTTTATTTATATTCTGACTTTGAAGAGAAATATTAACTCTCCAACCTTTGAAAAGATGATCTTCCTTTTATATATTTCTTAATCTTCAACAATTTGCTTTTGCAGCAGAACTGGCATTATAATACACAGGATATTTGAACAACTACTCCTGTCTTTTTCTACATTCACAGTTTTTTGGATGGGAATGATATGAGTGCAAAATTTCCACAGTCCTGGCATTATGAGACTTTTTGTTATTGCTGAACTTCATCAAAAAGGTACGATTCTATTATGAAGTTAACTGACCTACATATCTAACATTGGTGTAATTAAATTCAATCCTGCTAATAACTGTTATGTGGATCAACCCTAGAAAAATAATTGTAAGAGATCAGCATACCTCCTTTTCTCTATTTTTCTTGCTTTCTACTCCTTTCTAGCACCTGCTAACCTTCACCCCAAGAGATGACTGTTCTCTTAATATTTTATGATAGAAAGCACTGGACCAGAGTCAGGAGTCTTAGGGATTAGTTCTGGATTTGTGCTTAACTAGGTGTAAGAGCCTTTACTGAGCCTCAATTTTATCATCTGTAATATGAAGTGTCTGGACTAGATGATATTTTATTTTCCTTCTAATCCTAAATTTCCTTCTAATATTATATTTCTAAAGCTATTTAAGAGGGAAAATAAATTAGGTAAAGCTAAATCATACTAAGTTAATATTGCCTTAAATAGTACAGTTTCTAAAATAATCTGCATTAAAATAGGCTTTCAAAAGGCTATGTTTATGGGTCCCTGGGTGGCTCAGTGGGTTAAAGCCTCTGCCTTCAGCTCAGGTCATGATCTCAGGGTCCTGGGATCGAGGCCCACATCAGGCTCTCTGCTTGGCAGGGAGCCTGCTTCCTCCTCTTTCTCTGCCTGTCTCTCTGCGTACTTGTGATTTCTCTCTGTCAAATAAATACATAAAATCTTTTTAAAAATATTTTAAAAAGGCTATGTTTATAATAAAGAAATGAAGAGCACCTGGCTGGTGCAGTCAGTGGAGTGTGTGACTCTTAATCTTGGGGCTGTGAGTTTGAGTCCCACATTGGGCATAGAGACTACTTTAAAAAAGTGAGAGGAAAAAAAGGTATATATAATAAAGAAATGAACATCTCATCACAAAATTTTAGGCAGTGCTATTTAGGATGATATTTGGGGGTTACAGTAATAATCATAGCTCATGTGCAATGCCTTAGTCATCTATATGAAAGGATAAGATTATTCAGGCCAAATGTTTGAATGCATGGGTTGGAAATACGGGAACCTTGTCAATACAAGTAGTATTGCACCTGTTTGTGTTGGGTTGAAAAACATGGGCCTCATCCTGCCTTCCAACAGTCACATGCCTGATATCCTCTCTGCTACATCCAACCTTACAAGTGTGAGCAGGGTATACATGTGAAGGCTTAGGCCACTCCATTTCATATAAAGAATCCAGACAATTCATTTTCTAACACTATGCCTTAGAATCTTTGACTAAGTCCCAGTAGTGGAATCATGTACCCTTCTATCCTTGACAAAAAAAAAAAATCAAAAAGGGAAAAGAGGCCAAAGACTGTATTTTCTAATGATATAAAGATTATTTCCATAATATTCACTCTGCACTGTTAATAAAATAGATTTAAGAGCAGGGAAGCCAAAATAAATGTGCTTTTGGAGGGATTCTATAGAAAAAATTAGGACAGCTGTGACAATTAAACTTTGTAGAGGGGTTTATAACAAATGTACATGATTCTAAGTATTATTACTGAAGAAGTAAGTATAGCTATATCAGAATTAATTTAATCTACATTCTATTCCGCATTTTTGGATACAGATGGATTTTAAGTAGAAAGAAATTAATCAAATTTTCTTTAAAACATCAAGTTTTCTAACAATTTTACCTGATATCTAGGATTGACTATTTAATCTGGGAGCTATCACAGGGACTGACTTTATTTAAGCTGGGAGTCATCATTGCTTAAATTCTTACCTTCTAAATGTAAATACAAAATGCTAATCACAATATATAAGCAATTACTACTGTCTGCTGCAGTTACTTTAAGTGCACTTCATTTTGCAGATGGTGAGAGCTCTACTAACACATCTATTGTTAGCATGAAAGTCAAGCGATCATTTGTTGTAGGTGGTTGTGTGGGAGCAATGCTAAGATTTACAAGGATTTTCTCCCACATTGGCAATCCACACTGAACAGAGAGCCATATGAAACAATCTTCTGTTCCCTGGCATTTTTAATCATTCACTTAATTTGTAATAATAAAAAAAATTCTCAAAGCTTGCCATTTTTCACTCAGATAATATCTTCATCTTTTAAAAATGTATTTTCTTTTGGTGATTTTTTAATCATGTATTTATCTATTGAGAAAAAAAGCTCTTACAAGTTTATGAAAGACAAATTCTGGGAAGAAATTAGTAATTATGTTCAGCCTGTCAGTTACACGACTTAAAAAGTTCTTATAAGTTTGCATCAATAATTATATACTTGGATTTAAAAACTGAAGGGAAATTTTTTTAAGAGACTGTCTCTTTTACAATCCTTAATAAATAAGTTAGCAGTAAGAAATACAGGCTATTTCTAATATCTTATTTTTTCATTATTAATATATTTGTCCCAATTAAAATATTAATTATCTCAAGGGAAAAAATCATATATTGAAGACCCACATTTTAAAAAAATGTATTATAGGAGTCTTATGGCACCCATAGTTATTAAACCATACTAAACAGAAGAGGACTGACTCTTCCATTAGTAAACCTGTCTTTATTCTATGTAAGTCTCCTTTCACTGTGTTATTTTCTCTCATTGCTTTAGTGTTACCAATATCTGGACACAGGACAAAACCCTGACTCTACTAGACCTACAGTGTGTGTGATCCAGGGTTTTAAGAAACATTTAGGATTCACTGGCTCTAGTAGTGAAGCACAAATGTTATCTACGCTCTTCTACACCTGCCAGGTTCCAGTTTAGACCATACTTGGTTCTTTGCCTTTCAAAATCACAGACCTGTACCCCTGAAACAAATAACACATTATATATTAATTAGAAAAAATAATCATTAAAAATAAATTTAAAAGAGACTATGAATTCTTTCCAATGCATTATGCTTATGTGACCCCATATTTTAAAATTGCTTAGAGCCAAAAATCCATTCCTGGCAAAAGGTATTAAATAAATGTAATCTATTTGATCTGGGGGGAAAGGTCTTCATAAATTCATCAAATCCCTTTTGTTACAGTGAACGATATCCATCCTAGGCTTAACAATTCCTGAATTCCTCAGTAGCTGCACTTAACAACATTCCTAAAATGTATTTATTTTTAATCTTCTGGTTTAAAATTAACTTTTCCATTTTTCCTTTGTGACCTTTCCATTGTGACTTTTAGCAAATTAGTTAACCTCTTTTTGTCTTGATTATTCCCACTGTTGCGAGAATTACATGAGTTAGTTGCATGAAGCACTTAGAACAGTATAAAGCTCATAATAAGTGCAATATAAATGGCATCTAGTAACACTATCATTATTGTTGCTATTGTTGCTTCTGTAGTTATTTAGTATCATAACCATACAAATCCCTTCTTTACTTTTGGTGTTATTATCCTCTTACCACGTATTTTTTCCTTTACACTATTATTTTTCTAAAAAATATTTGCTACTTTCAAAAATGGAAAAAATAATTTGCAGCCACCAAGTCTGATAATTCAGTTTCATACAAATAATTTGGAGGAAGGGGGGAGGAAACAATCAGCCAAACAAACAAAAAACTATCCCCAAATAAAAATAATATAAACTGAAGGGTGGCAAAAACAAAACTGAAAGAAGACTTTAAGGGTGGTTTATATGCAAGTACTATTAACATTATGTTTTGTTTTTAACTCAGATACACAAGTACATTGGGAAATAGGAATTTAAGATCATAATCAGGAAAAAAAATACAAAAGTCAACTTACCACCCTTCTTGGTCTGACTCTTCCTGGACTGACACAGAGAATAAAGCTACCAGTTTTGGGCTTCAATGAGTGATCTATAAAATTTCAGTTGATTTAGAGAAACTTGATTTTTATTACTACAAAATATTCTATAAAATGCCCACATGTTAATTTCATGACAAATCCTGAATGTACTTAGCTACACAACTGCAAAGGTCCAAGTAAAATTTCAACATTAATAAACAAGTAAATGGATTATGTTAAAATAAGAAAAAGAGCAAAAATATAGAACAGATAAATAAATTACATTTCCTTTTTTATTTATAGAGTATTTAAATTTTTAAAGGGGTGGCAAATTTGTGATTCCTGGCCAGAAAACAGAAGACTAAATAGGTCTTAAAATAGTCAGGTATTCCATATTAATGTAATTGAAGCAGCAGTAGCTGTGTCTCCTTTCCAGGTCAGTTCGAAAGCTTTCCCTCAGTTCAAGAGCCTAGTTTATATCATTGCTAAAAATAACAGCATAATATGTTCTCCCTAAAGTTGATTTAGAGAACAAATGTACTGTAATAATTACAGCCATTATTTGTGGCAATTTTCCTGAGTCCTTAAATGAATGCAGATATTTAGGAATAGGGATCATCCAGTCATCCTGGAGAACTATCTGACACTTTGACTTTGGAATGCAGTATGCTTTTTTTTTTTAAAACCTTAGTTGGTGTTATGTTATAAGGGAGAACAACATAAGTAAGGAATCATCTAAAATTTGCAACTGTAAGAAAAAGATAGGAAAAGCTATCAAATACAGAAAAACTATCCATTATCTCAGGACAAATCATACTGTAGTGTTCATCAATGCAAACAAAAATAGATACTTGATTGCTAACTGTAGAAGCAGTCAAAATCCCCCCAAAAAACATTATTATAAAAATACAATCTGAGGGGCACCTAGGTGGTTGTTAAGTGTCTGCCTTCTGCTCAGATCATGGTCCCGCAGTCCTGGGATCAAGCCCCATATCTGGCTCCCTGCTCAGCGGGAAGCCTGCTTCTCCCTCTCTCACTCCTCCTGCTTGTGTTCCCTCTCTAGCTGTGTTTCTCTCTGTCAAATAAATAAATAAATAAATAAATAATCTAAAAAAAAAAGATCTGATAACCATTCAAAAAATCCTGTGATGTAATAAAAACGTGGAAATACTGAAATTATATGCACAAAACTTAAAAATGTTAGTGAGTTACTAAGTTTAGATAGAAAAATAAAATTGAAACAGGTATAATGTTGGGGCACCTGGGTGGCTCAGTCGTTGAGCATCTGCTTTTGGCTTAGGTCATGATCAAGGAGTCCCGGGATCCAACCTCATCAGGCTCCCTGCTTGTCGGGAAGCCTGCTCCTCCCTCTCTCACTCCCCCTGCTCTGTTCCCTCTCTAGCTGTGTTTCTCTCTGTCAAATAAATAAAATCTTTTTTAAAAAGCAGGTATAATGTTTGTTTGATGTTTGCTTTAGCATAGCGAGGTGCTTATTTTTTTTAAACAAATCAAAATATGTATAATGAGTAAATCTTAATGTCAATAAAAGACTTACAGGTAACCGCTATGTCTTCATGTGCAAGTTTTCAGAAGTCTCTTGAAATAAATGCCAAGGCTTTATAGTCTCTAAACATATATAATATTTTTCTCCCTGAAAAAGTAAATTCTTCTAACTATTGAGTCTACTTCGAGGGAATTTATTGGCAAGATTATTTAGTAGTCTTTACAACAGTGAGCCACTGTGGTCCTTTCCATTGCTTCTCTCTAGTTTCTTTTCAAGATCATTGACTTTTCTCCCTTCCATTGTTTTTCTGATATCACAGCAGGTAGGGACCTAGCTTATGCCTACAGGAAATTAATGTTGATAGAATTATCTGTAAAAATACAGTAAGTGGCTGAGCAGACTCTTAGTGAAAGTCAGTCTTTAAGAAGAAAAAAGTCTTAGATCAAAGGAAAATTCAGGATGGGACAGGGTAGTAAGAAACAAATAGGAATTCATTAATAATGTACTTTTCCTGTAGTAGGTGCTCAACCAAAATTTTGTACTGTTGAAGGCAAGAGGCCCCCAAACATCTCTTTTCTTTATTATTATGGGAAAGCATTAGGTATTAAATAAGATAATGATCCAAGTTCTGATTCTGACCTCATAGTATCTCAACCAGGATATGTTTTTAGAGAATCAAGTGAAATTTGGAAAATAGTTGGGAAAGCTATTTTACAAACAGAAAAGTAACACTCAACTAGGGTGTCATGCAAATTGCTCAACTTGGTATCAAATGCTTGCTTGTGAAGCTTTCCCAGTCCATCTTTCCTGAGTTTTATACATCTCTCTTGTTGCTCAAGACAAGGAAACTATTAGACTTCCCATTCCTCATGAACAAAAATATTTAAGTTGTATTAGTAATTTATTTGACCCTGAGGCACAGAAAATCTATGTGCTAGTTCATTTTGAAGTATGTGTTACTCCCTTCATTCTCTCAATGTGAGTAGACTCTTCAGTTTTCATGCTCTTACTAATTAAATAAATGAGAGAATATATACAGTCTTACTGTAGGTAGATTTTTTTTGCATAACTGCAACTGTATGTAAACTTATAAATAAAATGAAATGAAAGAAATCAATCCCTTTATTTAAGTCTTTCCCTATTTTTACTAAGGTAAAACATTGAGTTTGGAGGGTGTGAATGTAGGAGAAGGGCAGAAGGGAAGGGAGGTGTGAAAATAATTTTTGAAACTTATGAAATACTAAAAATCAAGGAGAAGTGAAAAGGATTGAGTGGACAAGATACTTTTAAGATTTATGTATCTCCAAGGTAAAAGTGGCACTAAAACTTTGAGTCAAGGAGGACAACTCAGCACAAGCATTAACTTCTCTCTCCAATACCAAATATATTTAAAATGCTCAATAAAATATTCAGAAGATATTAAATAAAATATATAGATGAATACACAGGCAAAACTGGAATTTTCAGAGTACTGGAAATAACAAGGTAACACAAAACAGAAATTGGAACTTGTGTTAATGTTTGCTTCATGGTAAATATTAAGGCTACAATCCCCAACTGCTGCTGGAAGCCAAAAGCCCAGACTATGCTTCTTGTTCCTGAGAAGCTTCCAAGTCTCTGCCAGTTATGTGTATGGCATATTTGCCAATGATAAGCTACCTGGCCCATAGCACAGGTGGCAAAAGTTATCTTCAGAAAATGGGAATTCTAAGTTTGTGACAATGCTGTGGGTGTAGCCCAACCAGTGCTGTTCACTTCACGTGCAAACAGTAGACCTGAATAGTAAGACTGAAGTTCCTAGATATTTCAAAATACTCCCATAGAAAAGATACCCAATCAGATCGCACCAAGGGAGAAAATTTCTATAGAAGGATAACTTTAATGGAAGGTGAGCTCACAGATAAGAAAAACAACAGATGTGGAGCCCAACGCCACAAAACAAATTCTGTAGACCCAAAAGCTGTATTAGTGTTTGTATCATTAAACAGTATGTCTAAAGCAGCATGGTGTTTTCTAAATAGATTTCACTGAAAACATCTGCTTATTTTACATTAGTCAAAGAATGTTTTATAGCATGCATACTAAAGCATGTATATTACACATTTGCTAGCTTTGTGACTATGGAGAAGTTGCCTATCTTCTCAGTGGGTCATTTTCCTTAATTGCCAAAAGACTTTTGTGAAAATTAAATAAATTACTTTATTTAAAACATTTCTGTAACTTCTGGCACATAGTAAACACACATAAATGTAAGTAATTAGAGAAAAAATGGGCATGGGCTGTGAGAGGAAAGAAGAAAGAGGACTTTCCATTCTCAATTTTTGCCCTCTGTATATATTATTTTAATTCCTTTTGTGCAAGTTTTTATTACTTTATAATTATAAACACTCTGGTTAAAAATAAAAAGAATCACAAAACAAAAACTCCTCCCACATGTTACTTCCATTCCAAAGCTAATTAAGGGAAAAGTTAAAGTAAGAAAATGAAAGTACCAGAGAGAAACAAGAGGATGAGTAGTGGCTCTGTAAGGACACCTAGATAGAGTGAAGGTGGTAGACAAGTCAGACTTAGTGAGGCTGAGGCAAAAGGCCTGTAGAACCCTCAGTGTTACTAACAGTTGGGTAATGAGCAACTGTTCACTAGAGCTGTTTGTTTACCTGTTCTCACCCCTGAACAGAGTACTTTGATTTACTAGTCATTGCACCTGTTCTAACTTTTATCTTTTTTAAAAATTATTTTAGTCACCTAACTCTTCATTATCTTTAAACCTTTAAAGTCTCAAGCTGTTTGACGGAAATGGAAAAGAGATTTTAAAGTCCAAAAATATCAAAAGGCAGCAGAGAAGGCACATCACTGCATCACTAAGAAAGGAGTTTAGTTTCAAGAAGTCTCTAACAATGGCCAGGGGACCCATAACACCTGAAAAGTTAAGAGTTCAGGATGGAAAGTTTGAGAGGGCTAAGTAGATAACTGATAAGAAACAAAAGGTGTCCACTCTTTTGATAGGGAAGTTTGCTATTCTTTGTTGGTGTTTACGACTTTAGTCTTCAAACTCATTTCTTACTGTCCTTGATACTATTTTCACCTTCACTGGCTGTTTCTTCTCAATGTTTTATGATCTTTTACATTTAATGAAGTGGGTTGCCCTCAGGTTTAGCACTGAATACTCTCTCAGTTCTATCTGCCTTCTTTCTCAATATGTAATGCTTTAGTTCCATGGCTGTGAACACCATCACTATTCTGACAACTTCCAAATATACATCAAAATCTCTGAACTCTCTTCTGAAAGCCAGGCCTATAAATGCAATGGCTCACTTGACATCCCCACTTGGATATCTAATAAGCACAGGCTTGCCCGAATTAGTAGTATTTGGGGCACACTTACACTAAAAAATTATTCATCATTTGAAATTTACATTTAACTGGGTATCCTGTATCTGAATCTAGCAAACCTAAATAGGTGTTTCAATCTTAATATACCTAAAACAAATTTCTCATCTATATCGATAAGAAGTCTTGGTTACATAGGAGAGAAACGAACTCTAATTATTTCAAGCATGTTAAAGCTAATTTTGGAATGGATAACTGAAAGGTCCCAGAATCAATCTGGTTTCAAGAATAGTACTGTTTAGGGGTTTAAACGTATTATCAGGACTTGGTTTCCCAATCTACCACTTAACCTGGTTTGTCTCTGTATTGGCCTCATTCTCTGGCATGCTCTCTTCAGCGTGCTTACCTTCAGGTATTCCAAATTGAAATCCTACTAATTTATTATTCACTTTATAAAAAGAGCACCTTATCTCTATTAGTTGAATCCAAGGCCTCAGGGATGCATTTGACAGGGCCAGATGTGGTCACTAAATCAATCACTTTGATGCAAGATTTGAAAATAATCATTAACCAAGCTTGCATCTCATACCCATATCTGAGCTAGGAAGTGGAGGAAGTCCCACACAAACAACGTAACTAAGGATGAAAAGGGAGAATCCTCAATGAAAAATCAGGATGCTAAATTTAGAAGTGGGAATAGAAGCTGAACAGGAAAAAAATAACATCTATCCTTATATTCCCCCACAGTACATATGTAACAGGCATGGTTCTTTAAATGCTTCAGTTTGGGCGCCTGGGTGACTCAGTGGGTTAAAGCCTCTGCCTTCGGCTCAGGTCATGATCTCAGGGTCTTGGGATCAAGGCCCGCATTGGGCTCTCTGCTCAGCAGAGAGTCTGCTTCCTCCTCTCTGTGCCTGGTTCTCTGCCTATTGTGATCTCTCTGTCAAATAAATGAATAAAATCTTTTAAAAAATGCTTAAATATAAAATGGCAGTTTTTTATTCTTATGTATTATTCATCCAGAATATCAATCTAATGCTATCTATTCTACTTCCGGTATTTATCTCAAATCAGTCCAATTCTCTCCTGGTCTAGGTGACCGCCATCTTATTTCCGAACTCTTGACATAATCTCTAATTTCAATTCCTGCTTCCACCCTTAAAAATCCATTCTCCTTACGTATGATCAATTTTTTCAAAAACAAAAATCCAATTGTGTCATCTCCTTAACATCCTCCAATGGTTTACCTTTACACTCTAAAACACTATGTGATCTGTTTTTTGCCTAACCCTAGACATCAATTCGTACACTCCTTTCCTTGCAAACCCTGCTTATATTACACCCAGTCACAGTGATCTTAGTGCTTTTTGAATATGCCAAGGAGATCCATTCCACAGAGCCTTTGCATTTGCTGGTTTCCTCTACTTGGAAAGACTTTCCTTTCTCTGTAACTGCCTTTTATCATCCCTCAAGCCTCAGATCAAAGTCCATCTCTTCAGAGATGCCTTCCCTAAACACATTATGTAAAGAAAATGTCCAGTCACTATTACAGCTACTTATATATGCTACACAGTACATAATGGTGGGACATAATCTTGTTTATACAGTTTTCCACTTTTTTGGTATCTACCTTTAACCTCCAGAATATAAGGTCCAATGTGGCAAATTTGTCTTTCTCCACACTAAATCCTCAGAACAAACCAGAGTCTGTTTCATACTAAGTCCTCAAAAACATATTTGCTGAATAAGCACATTAAAACATGAGCGTAAGAACTATAGTTAAATTGCTATTTCTGTTTATGTCTTGGTCAGCTATTAAAATAGGTTGAAGTGCTTCAACATTAATTTGGAATAGTCTTATAAGGAAAACTTAAACTGAGAACTCCAAGTGTGTGACTTGATGATATAGGTGGCTTAGCAAGGTGTTATCAAATAAAAAAGAATTTCCCCCCCTAAAGTTTACTGTCAACTATCAGGGATAAAGTAGAGGACTTGATTCTATTAATCTACTAATGATTCAGAAGGTAAAATGGTGGTAAAAGAGTTAGGACTATATATTAGTGAAAGGGATTACCATAAAATGTGTGACAATATGAAAGTGATCTTCAAAGAACCTTTATTAGGGATGTTGCAAGCAATGAGATGAAGTTCAGAAAAGATTATGTTTTGTTATAAATTACTTTATTATCCAACTAGTAAAGAATTATGAAAAGATGCAATCTATTACTTCAGTAAGGGTGGAATCCTTTTGAATATGCTCTTATATGAGGGTCAAATGCAAGTGTTAAGTAGTGGGTAATTAACCTAAGGGAAGTAACCCTGATATAGATTAGGGATCAGTTGAGTGTGCCCTCAATTATAAACTTCTTCCGATAAAATTGGGGTCAGTACTAAGGCAAGAAATTTCTGGCATTTAGAAGTACATCCTACACCACAGAAAACATCAAAGTAGGTAGTACATCCTCCATAATTACTTCCAAGAGAGAAGATTGTATATTTTAGAATATTAATAAAAGATTGTCTTGTGAATTTGGTTAAATATTTCCTTGTTTCAAAAAAGTGAAAAAAAATGTAAACAAGCAATAAAACAAAAAGACTGGGGTAGAAATTTCTAGTGTACTTATCAATCAAATTGAAAATTATAATTATTAGACTTGAGTAGTAAGAAGTTTTACACAAATTAGATAAGCAAAATATAAAACTTTTTAAAAAAGATTTTATTTATTTGACAGAGAGAAACACAGCCAGAGGGGGAACACAAGCAGGGGGAGTGAGAGAGGGAGAAGCAGGCTTCCCGCGGAGCAGGGAGCCCGATGTGGGGTCTCCGGGATGATGACCTGAGCTGAAGGCAGTCGCTTAACCAACGTTGCCACCCAGATGCCCCAAAATATAAAACTTTTTAAAAATACTTTATTTATTTGAGAGAGAGAGTGAGCAAGAGAGAAGGAGCAGGGGGAGAGGCAGAAGCAGATTCCCCCCGCTGAGCAGGAAGCCCGACATTGGGCTGTATCCCAGGACCCCAGAATCAACCTAAGCCGAAGGCAGGTACTTAAGAGACTGAGCCAGCCAGGCACCCCATAAAACTATGTGTGATAAGCAGAGCTAAAGCATAGAGGAAGATAGTTAGAAGGATGATATAATTTTTGTACTCAGGATCATTGAGTCTATTGCAGAAAACATACTTAAGTAAATTGCAACGAAACAATACACCTAGGCTCAGAGTACAGTTAAGGAGGCCTTTTTCTGGGGGATTTTAGGTAAAAGTTCAGAGAAAATGTGCCATGTGGATGAAGCCTGTCTTCTTATATAAAAGAACATTATAGGCAAAGTGGGACCCATGCTTAAAATCACAAAGACAAGGAAAAACAGCATCGTGGCATGTATTGGAGAACACACATTCACTTGATCTTTTGGCACATATTTATTCAACATTTACTATATGTCAGGCACTACTGGAGTCTCAGGGATAAAGCAGAGACTTTAAAAAAATTAAGGCATCATTAGATAGCTATCTATCTCACTGGGGCTTGATAACCCACTGGAAGTGGGAAGGGAGGAAAAAGACAAATGAAGGATGGGCTCAGTCACAGTAGCAAGAATAGTTTCCTAAGAAGTAAAACTGTATCACAATTCTATTTAGCTTTGTTGTTAACTTCTACAGTTGGTATATCAAAAAACTCAAATTAATCTTTCCGGCAATTAACTCATCCCTACTGTCATTTTATTTTATTTTTTTAAAGATTTTATTTATTTATTTGACACACACAGAGAGAGATCACAAGTAGGCAGAGAGGCAGGCAGAGAGAGAGGAGGAAGCAGGCTCCCTGCCCAGCAGAGAGCCTGATGCGGGCCTCGATCCCAGGACCCCGAGATCATGACCTGAGCCGAAGGAAGGCAGAGGCTTTAACCCACTGAGCCACCCAGGCGCCCCCTACTGTCATTTTAAAATTGTAAATAGCATCACATTCCTGTCTTGATGTTTTCTATATATACAAGGAAAACAATATTCATTTCCTTCTTGTCCATTAGCCTCTCTTATTCCATTCTTTAACTGGTTGTCTTTGCTTTTGGATCTGCCAAATACCTGACCAACAGTGTCCTTCTTACTGCTTTCAATGCTCTGATTAAGACTGTATCAGTAATCATGAGAGACTATTGACTCTGAGAAACAAACTGAGGGCTTTATAGGGGAGGGAAATGGGTGAGGGCTTTACAGGGGATGGGTGAGCCTGGTGATGGGTATTAAGGAGGGAATGGATTGCATGGAGCACTGGGTGTTATATGCAAACAATGAATCATGGAACATTACATCAAAAACTAATGATGTACTGTACGGTGACTAACATAACACAATAAAAAAAAAGATTGGATCAATAATCAAAAATAAGGCAATAAAGAAAAGTCCAGGACCTGACAGCTTCATAGGTGAAATTTACCAAACATTTAAAGAAGAATTAATACCAATCCTTCTCAAACTTTTCCAAACAAATCAAAGAGGAAACACTCTCAAACTAATTTTACAAAACCAACATTATTCTAATATCAAAACCAAAAAAGGACAGTACTAGAAAACTACAGGCCAATATCACTGATAAATATAGATGCAAAAGTTCTCAAGAAAATACTATCAAACCAAATTAAGCAGCAGAGTAAAAGAATAATCACTGTAATCATGTGGGATTTGTCCCTGGGATGCAAAGGTGGTTCAACATACACAAATCAGTCAATGTGACACATTCCAGTAACAGAATAAAAGAATTGTATGATCAACTCAATTGACACACAAAAAAGCATCTGTCAAAATTTAACATCCATTCATGATAAAAAGTCTTAACAAATTAAGCAATGAAGAAACATACCTCAACATAATAAATGCCATATATGACAAGCTCACACCTAACATTGTACCCAAGGTGAAAGGCTGAAAGCTTTTCCTCTAGGATTAGGAACAAGACAAGGGTGCCTGCCCATTCTCACCATTCCTATTCAACACAGTACTAGAAGTCCTAACCACAGTGATCAGACAACAAAAAGAAATAAAAGCCATCAGAACTGGAAAGAATGAAGGTAATATCATTTGTATTTGCAGATGACATGATTTTATATATACAAAGTCCTGAAGACTCAACCAAAAATCTATTACATCTAATCAATGAATAAAGTAAAGTTGTAGGACATAAAATTAACATACAAAACCAGTAGCCTCTGCATATGCTACCAATAAATTCTCTGAGAAAAAACAATAAATTGATTCCATTTGCAATAGCATCAAAAACAATAAAATACAAAGACATAAATTTAATGAAGGAGGTGAAAGCTGTCTACTCAGGAAAGTACAAAACACTGATGAAAGAAATCTAAGACACAAATAAATGGAAAGATATCCCAAATTTATGAATTAGAAACTTTAAAATTGTTAAAATGTCATTACTATCAAAAGTCTCCCACAGATTCAACACAATGCCTACCAAAATTCCAATGGTATTTTTTTTACAGAAGTAGAAAAAAAACATTGTAAAACTTACATGGAACCACAAAAGACCCTGGTAGCCAAAGAAATGCTGAGAAAAAAAAATAACAAAGTAGGAGGCATCACACTTCCTGATTTCAAGCAATACTATAAGCTGAAGTAATCAAAACAGTATGGTATTAGCATAAACAATACACAGATAGACCAGTAGAACAGAATCAAGAGCCCAGAAATAAACCCAAGCCTATACACACAACTAATGCTTGACAAGGGAGCCAAGAATGTTCAATGTAGAAAAGACAGTCTCTTCAATAAATGTTGCTGGGATAATTGGACAATCACATGTAAAAAAAATGAAAAGTAGACATGTATCATGCACCACTCAAAAGAATTAACTCAAAGTGTATCAAAGACTTAAATGCAAGATCTGAAACCATGAAACTCCTAGATGAAAATATAGGAATGAAGCTCCTTGACATGGGTCTTGGTAATCCTTTCTTGGATATGACACCTAATGCACAAGCAACAAAATAAGTAACAAGTGGGACTACTTTAAACTATAAAGTTTCTGCACAGCAAAAGAAACCATCAAAGTAAAAAAGACAATCTATAGAATGGGCAAAATAATTTCAAACCATATATCTTATATGGGGTAAATATTCCAAAATATATATATTCAAAATATATAAAAATATATAAAGAACTCCTACAAATCCACAGCAAAAAAGAAAAAAGAAAAAAGAAATAACATCCCGATCCAAATAAGCTAGTTAAAAATGGGCAAAGGAGCCGCCTGGGTGGCTCAGTAATTAAGCATCTGCCTTCAGCTCAGGCCCCACATCGGGCTCCCTGCTTGGCGGGAAGCCTGCTTCTCCCTCTCACTCCCTGCCTGTGTTCCCTCTCTGGCTGTGTTTCTCTCTGTCAAATAAATAAATAAAATCTTAAAAAATAACAATAAAATAAAAATGGGCAAAGGACTTGAACAGACATTTTTCCAAAGAATATATACACATATCATATGCCAATAGGTACATGAAAAGATCCTTAATAACACTAGTAATTAGGGAAATGGAAATTAAAACTACAATAAGATATCACTTTATGCCCATTAGTATAGCTATCAACCAAAAGACAAGAGATAACAAATGCTGGTGTGGATCTTGAAAAAAAAAAAGAACTCTTGTGTACTGCTGGTGGGACAGCCACTATAGAAAACAGTATGGAGTTTCCTCAAAAACCTAAAAATAGAACTATTCTATGATCCAGCAATTCTTGGAATATATTCAAAGGAAAACACAATTTGAGAAGATACATGCATCTCCGTGTTCTTGGCAGCATTATTTAGAATAGTCAATATATGGAAACAACCTAAGTGTCCTTCAATGGATGAAGAGATGAAGATGTTGTGGTATCTATCTATCTATCTATCTATCTATCTATCTATCTATCTATCTACAATGGACTAACATTCAGCCATAAAAAAACACAAAGAAATTCTACCATTTAGGACAACATAGATGCACCCTAAAGGCACTATGATAAGTGAAATAAATCAGACAAATATTATATGATCTCTCTCACTTTTATGTATAATGTGAAACAATAACAAAAAGTCAAACTCACAGAAAAAGAAATCATATCTGTGGCTACCAGAGGTAGGGGGAAGGGGAATTGGAAGAAGGCAGTCAAAAGATATAAACTTCCAGTCATCAGATAATTAAGGATTGGGGGTAATGTACAACATGATGAGTATAGTTAAAACTGTAATATGGTATATAATAAAGTTGTTAAGAGAATAAATCCTGAGAGTTCTCATGACAGGAAGAATTTTCCTTTTCTTCCTTCTATTTTTATTGTATCTACATGAAATAAATGGATATTGTTATATGAACCTATTGTAATCATTTCACAATATATGTAAATCTGACCATGATGCTGAACATCTTAAACACATACAGTGATGGACATAAATTATTTCTCAAAAGAACTGGAAAAAAATCTGGGCTTAAATTTCTTAGCCCCCTTATAACTCTAAATTATGATGTTATAAACATTAGAAACCCAGTGCTTGGGGCACCTGGATGGCTCAGTCGGCTGACTGAGACATCAGACACGATGACTCTTGATTTTGGCTCAGGTCATGTTCTGGGGCTGTGGGACTGAGTATTGCATCGGGCTCCACACTCAACCCAGAGTCTGCTTGTCCCTCTTCCTCTGCTCCCTCCCCCCCTCAAATAAATAAATAAATCTTTAAAAACCAAAACAAAAAAAACCCAGCACTTAAATATATCATGCAGTACCATTCAAAGTGTGGAGACCTGTGAATGTTTTTTACTGATCCACAATAAAATTAAGTACAAAAACTGAAACTAAACCTTTAGAAATGGTTATAGCAATATGATATGAGTAATTTTATACTTATTGATTCTAATAATTTAAGAATAGATTTGTAATTTGTTTCTTTAAAATACTTAAATAAACTGAATGTTACTCTATTAAAAAGTTTCCATCTTTGCGAAATCAGTAATGATATTTTAAAAAGTGAAAGGGTAATGGGAACCCTGGGTGACTCTGTTGGTTAAGCATCCAACTGTTGATTTCAGCTCAGGTCATGATCAAGGGTTGCGAGATCCAGTCTCACATCAGGCCCCACTCTGGGTGCGGCACTCTAAAAAGTGCCAGTATAAGACATTTTGTTGACAATGTGGCAGTTTTACACTGCCACTCTTCCATAATGCCTATTAAGTTCTAATTTTCTTCTGGAATACAAATTGCAATAAATTATGGCTAAATATACATTTTATAGATCTATTTTCTCTTCCTTAATATATGCTGATCTTTAGCATGTTCTCTGGAAGCATACATTTTTCTAAAATTACCTATAAACACACAAAATACTTAAAGTATGACATTAAAATTGTTACCATTTCAGAAAAATGTATTTTGAGAACCTAGAGCCATATTTTAGAGTGTTCATAATTATGTGAGATTGTACTGAATATTTGCTTTTGTTTTCATACTGTACATGTTTATACTGTTACAAAAATAAAACAACCAGAAATTAATGCATTAATGTCATAAAAGCTATTTTGAAGGTACAGACTCCCTCTTGTAGGCCCTGCATTCATCATGTTGTCCTGTGGGAACTAGGAAAATATCTTTAGCTTAGCTTTTAAAGGGCATTTTCATCAGAGTAAGGTTGTAAGGCATATGTGGTTTCAGTTTTAAAGCACATAAGGAAGCTGTCAACAGGAATATGATACAAAGAAATGATGGAAAACCATGCATTCAGAACCCAAATAGGAAAGGTAGTTCAGTCCTGCTGTTGTCTATAGTGCTGATATCAGGTGATGATATGCAGTCAACATAAGAGCAATTGGTGAAAATAAAAGACTGAACTACAGATGTTAAGTCTATACAAGCATCATTAGTGCCTAATTTAAAACGCTTCAAAAATTCAACTCTACTTTGGTTTATCATTAAAACACAGGCCAGCTATTCCCAAGGAATATCTAACAAAGTGTAATGCATAAATATAAGCTAATCATAGTATGTTAATTATAAATGAAAAATTCTAAAATATGAGAAATTACTAAAGATAGTAACCACAAACAAGCAAATACTTAACATTGATAAATATTTGATATTTTTTAATTTTTTTTAAAGATTTATTTATTTATTTGACAGAGAGAGAGATCACAGGCAGGCAGAGAGAGGCAGGCAGAGAGAGAGGAGGAAGCACGCTCCCTGCTGAGCAGAGAGCCCAATGCGGGCCTTGATCCCAGGACCCTGAGATCATGACCTGAGCCGAAGGCAGAGGCTTTAACGCACTGAGCCACCCAGGTGCCCAATATTTGATATTTTAAAAAGAGATATTTTGAATCTTTAGTGTATAAATCAATCTTCAGAGATTATGATGCAATGACTGTAGAGTAGATCCAGAATTCTGTATATTTAACAAGTACCACAGATGGGACAGGGATGTGAAACACCATGAATCCAACATAATAGGAACTAGAATGACCTAGGCCTCCGTGTTATTATAAGCTGGCCTGAGGCTCACTGCTAGGCCATGTTGTTCATTGGACATAAACAATCTCACAGAACACCAACATTGCACAAAGTTACTGAGACCATAAATAAACTGGGATGTTAGTAAGATTACTATGTCACCCACAGAATACCACACATCTCCCTCTCTCAGCTAACCTGACTGTTGCTTCTTTGTGTATGACACCTTTATCCTTGCTCTACTCTGCCCTCCCCCCATACCACCATAGGTAAGGTGTCTGAGATAACCAGTCACAGAATTGCCCTGGCTTACTAAGAAAACCTAATTGAGACTGAGTCTCCGCTTCCTTAGACTTTCTCCAAGATTTTCTAACCACACACAAATCCTAGAGTAAGACTTTTCTAACAACCTCTGAGATGCCACACATTCCCCATGATATATATTCTCCCTCACTACAGTAAGTAATAAACTCAATTTGTTCCATTATGGTTATGTTCCTGGTGGTCTTTGGCTGGAGGGCATTGATGCTTGTATCATAAATACAAACAAATGTGGTATCAAATATTACTAACACATAGCACTTAAATATAAATAAGATCACAGTGCAATTCGAAAACTATCAAAAAATAATTCTGAAGTCCAAAGTTCACTTATTTTTCCAAGAGACATTTAACTTCTTGACTGCAGGGACAGTGCCTTTACTATTTGCCTAGTGTCTTCCATTAAAGGTTGGGTACCTAGTACATGTTCAGGAAATACTTGTGAAAGAAAAAAAGGTAAATAATTTTCCACAGTTGATAAATGTACTGGAAAATAACCTCCCAATTATAGGCAGAATAGTGCTCACCACCAAAGAAGTCCATGCCCTAAACCCCAAAACTTGTCAATATGTTACATGTCAAAAGAGACTGCAGGTGAGATTAAGCCAAGGACCTAAAAATGAGAATTTTTTAGATCATCCAGGTAGGCATAACACAAACACAAGGGTCCTTACAAGAGGGTGGCAGAGGATGTGAGTCAGAGGAGGAGATGTTAGGATAGAGGCAGAGGTTGAAGCAATGGACAGACAGAGGAAGAGAGAGAAAAACAAAGGAAGAAAGAAAGAGGAAAAGATAGAAAAGGGGAAAGATTGGGGCACCTGACTGGCTTGGTTGGTGGAGCGTGGACAATCTCATGATTCTAAGTTTGAGCCACATGTTGGGTGTAGAGTTACTTAAAAATAAAATCTTAAAAAAAAAAAGAAAGAAAAGGTGAATGATTTAAATATGCTTTGAAGGTAGAGGCTCTGAAAATGGAGGAAGGAGCCATAAATCAAGGAATGCAATTGGTTTCTAGAAGATGAAAAAGGCAAGGAAATGGATTCTTCTCTCCATGTTCCAAAAGGAGCACAGCCTTGCCAATATCTTGATTTTATGACTTACCACCACTCTGTGAGATAATGAATTTATGTTATGTTTTGCCGGTAAATTTGTGGCAATTTGTTATAGCAATAAGAGAAAACTAATATATCCCCAAATAGGAGAAGACATTTTTAGACAGCATTCTACTATGTGTATTAAGACAGATCCGCCCACCAGCATTCTCATGGTGAGGATTAGGGTCTTGGTTATAAAATGATGAGGTCAACCTGGACTTCTCAAGTGAAAATAATATAAAAATCTCTTAATCAGAAATCTATAATAATAGCAATATAAACAATATATTAAAATATATTCAAGAAATTAAACATCCATAATATCCTAAATAACTAGCTGAATTGTGAGTTCAAATATAAAGTAAAATATAGATTATAAACAAATATAAATGTGGTATGGCTCTGTTTTACTTTATGTGGATGCAAGGATGAATATATTACCACAATATTTACTTGATAGTGTTAAAATTAAATACAAAACAGAGACAAGACTTGAGAATTCCCTAAGCAGACAAAACCACTTAGGCCATGTCAGCAAAACTAAATCTAGTTTATTTCATGAGCATAAGAGAAACGTAACGTAGGTAATTCTTATAAATGCCTCAGTCATAAAAGAAACAAGTCATCTTCCTAAGAATGATATGAGATAATCACTTTTAACCAATCCCCTGCTGTCCAGATACCCCCACAGAAAAGGTTAACAACTTTCTCATTTTTACTTTATAAGCCATTCAGTAATTTCATGCCCCTAAGTTTCTTATCAATCTTTGAATTTGGAATCTCCTACTTTGTGAACTGTTCTTATATGCACAATAAACTCTTACTAAATACTATTTAATGATATGGTATTTTTTGTTTAGGTATTTCTGGATTTTTCACAACAGTGGCCCCCAAATATGTATTAGCAGGACATCAATCCTCTCAAAATCCAGCCTCCAACAAGCACTCTATTCCTTTCCAGTGAATGTCACACATCTGCTATGATTAAGTCAGGGCCAAAGAACACAACTATTTCCACTCCAGACCTGCTAAGGTTATCTGTGTTTCCAGGCAGAGATCTACTGGGTCCATTTCCTCTCTCCAACAGTTATCTCCTCTCATCAAATACAAAATTTTAAAGGTATTAAGTATGCTCATTGGAATCACATTCCTTTATTTTCTTCCAGAAATATAACCACTGTCCATCTTTTCCCCTTTCTGCAAGAAAACAAAAAAGGCTGACTGAATCCCAGGGTGGAATTAGCTATAGTACCCTAATTCACAACCTTCTTCCCTAAATCTTTGTTGAAATCCTTGACATTGCTTTAAGTCTTTCCAAACAGAGATGATCCACTGATCTGTTTTCAAGTCCTGTGCTATCATTGGGCCATACTGGACCCCTGACTTCAGCGTATCAGAGCCAATGTACTATTAATGTCTTCAGTATCTATGTCTGCAGTTTACAAAGTTATGTTTCAAATTGCAGAATGCTGTCAGTATTTCTAGTTCTCTAACCATTTCTATTTTTATTTATAACTGCTAAGATTCACTTAAAGGCAGACACAGTTCTTCTAGCTCATTATGCCCTCCAGACTCTTCATCTTACACCTTTACATATACATACAGACATACACACACACATTCTTTCTCTCTCTCTCTCCTGATATCCAGACCTATTAGCTCCTTTATTAATTTTTTAAGGATTTTATTTACTGATTTGAGAGAGAGAGAGAGAGAGAGAGAACGTGCACACAAGCTGGGAGAGTGGCAGGCAGAGGGACAAGCAAGCTCCCACTGAGCAGGGAGCCTGACGTGGGACCCAGGATCGTGGGATCTTAACCTGAGCCAAAGGCCAATGTTTAACTGACTGAACCTTCTTTCCATCCTCCATCCTTGAACTAGAGTAGGGAATCTAACTTCCTTATGCTCCTGTATATATATCTGTGCATTTCTCTATCACAATATTTATTACATAAAATTCTATCTATCTATCTCTTTCTAGTCAATAATTTTAAAACTGAGCCATGTGATTACTTCCCTGTTTTCCCTAAAGACTGTAAACACTCAGAAAGAGCATTTCTAAACTCTGCATCTCCATGTTTTTAATGCCTAGTGCATAAAATCTTGTAAGAATGTTTATTGATGAAATATTCTAAGTATTAATGCATGCATGAATTTGAATTCTTTTGAATTGAATTCTTCAAGAAATGCCTACTTGCTTCAAAATAACCTCTTTTTCCTCCTCTGCCATAATTAGAATTTTACAGACTTTGTTCAGAGAGGAAAAAGAACACTTTCAAATCTTAGTGGTCCTTGTTTATATATTTACTTAATGCAGTCAATATATGGGGGTAGGTTTTCCTTTAAAATTAAAAAAAAAAAACATAAAATGGTTCACACCAGTGACCTCAAAGGGACAGACATCCAGCTTGCAAAACTTGACTTTAACATGTTTCAATATATATTTGTATTTAAAGAGAGTCAATCCAAAGGGGCTCAGATAAGAACATATAAAATGAGAGGAGGGGGAAGGAGACAAGGGTAAGCAATGTGGCATTTAGTGGTAGTACACATTCAAGCACCACTGAGGAGAAAGAAAGAAACACCGATTGAGATTAAGAATTCTCTTCCAATGACAAGGTTTATACAATTCTAAATTTTAAGAATCTGGATAGCTTAGCCTGGGCCATTAAACATCACACGTATGAAATTCCTTTTTTTAGTGTCAACTGATCTAGTCATTAATTTGGCCTCCCTTACCATGTGAATATGAATGTGTTCCTGAGTTCTTAAAAGTTTAAGATTCTTAGGTTTCTTAACCTATAATTGGCTTCCTAATGGTGATAAAACTATCAAAGACATCAAGCCTCTTATAATACTACCTGGCTTCTCTGATCAGGTGACATGGACCTCTCTGACTTACCTTATGCATCTTATTTCATGAGCTTAAAAACTTTTGGCCAGGGGCGCCTGGATGGCTCAGTTGGTTAGGCGACTGCTTTCGGCTCAGGTTATGATCCCAGAGACCGGGATCGAGCCCCACATCAGGCTTCTTGCTCGGTGGGAAACCTGCTTCACCCTCTCTCAGTCCCTCTGCTTGTGTTCCCTCTCTAGCTGTGTTTCTCTCTGTCAAATAAATAAATAAAATCTTAAAAAAAAAAACCTTCTGGCCACCTGGGTGGCTCAGTGGGTTAAAGCCTCTGCCTTCAGCTCAGATCATGATCTCAGGGTCCTGGGTTTGAGGCCCGCATGGGGCTCTATGCTCGGCGGGGAACCTGTTTCCTCCTCTCTCTCTGCCTGCCTCTCTGCCTACTTGTGATCTCTCTCTGTCAAATAAATAAACTAAAAAAAAAATCTTAAAAAAAAAAAAACTTTTATCTCAGTGACAACCCATCTGCAGCCTAATCTACTTTTTGCTTTGCTGGGTGTTATTTATCTCTTCCCTTCCCATCTGTGTATGTGGTGGTCAAATTCATCAGCTCTGAATAATTCTGTAAAGTTGCAGAAATCAGGATCACAGCTGTGAGGGTCCAAAAGTATGATAATTGGTAAATAAATAAAATTTAGTAAAATGTGGGTTACATTGGTTATTTGATAACAATATTAGGTCATTAAGAACAGCCAGGCATCTGAAAAATGGATTATAGTTGTCTCTTACTGGATTCAGTACTTTCATAATAGTACCAAAAAACAATCACTTTTTTCTTAAAATATGTTACATTTGAGCTTCATGTATTTTAATGATCATATATACTCATTTATCTTGCGTACGTATTTTCAGCTTTAATAGACACTGGAAAACACTTCTTGTAAAGTGGCTGAACCATTTAAATCCCACCAGCAGTGGTCAAGAATTAAAAGTTCTTTGCATCCTGGGCACCTGGGTGGCTCCGTGGGTTAAAGCCTCTGCTTTCGGCTCAGGCCATGATCTCAGGATCTTGGGATTGAGGCCGGCATTGGGCTCTCTGCTTGGCGGGGAGCCTGCTTCCTCCTCTCTGCCTGTCTCTCTGCCTACTTGTGATCTCTCTGTCAAATAAAAAGTAAAAGTTCTTCACATCCTTTCTGACGTTTTGTATTTTAATTTTTTCCTCCACATTTTGGTCAGTACACAGTATCTCACTGGCCTTTTAATTTGCATTTCACTCATAACTAATGTTCGAGCACCTTTTTACATAAGCTTATTGGCCATTTAGATATCCTCTGTATTAGTCAGCTTGGGCTGCCATAACAAAATACCACAGACTGGGTGGCTTAAACAATAGAAATTTGTTTTCTTATAGTTCTGGAGGCTGGAAGTCCAAAATCATGGTAGCTGCATGGTCGATTTCTGGTGAGGATCCTCTTCCTGGCTTGCAGATACCCGCCTTCTCACTGTGTCCTCACACGATGAAGAAAGAGCTTTCTGTGGTGTTTCTTCTTATGAGAACACTAATCCTAAAGGATTAAAGGCCCATACTTAGGACTTCATTTAACATTAATTACCTCCCTGGCTCCACAGCTTAGGGTTTAGAGCACTGGTATTGTAACCTAATTACCTCCCTAAAGGCCTTATCTTCAAAAACAGTCACACTGAGGGTTTGGGCTTCAATATATAAATTGTGAGGGGGACACAAACATTTAGTCCATTACATTCTTTTTCTGTGAAGTCCTTGTTTGTTTGTTTTTTTTTAAAGATTTTTTTTTTATTTATTTGACAGAGAGAAACACAGCCAGAGAGGGAACACAAGCAGGGGGAGTGAAAGAGGGAGAAGCAGGCTTCCCGCTGAGCAGGAAGCCCGATGTGGGACTCGATCCCGGGTCTCCAGGATCATGACCTGAGCCGAAGGCAGTTACTTAACCAACTGAGCCACCCAGGCGTCCCTGTGAAGTCCTTGTTTACATGCTTTATCTAAATTTCTATTTGTATTGTCAATTCTTACCCTGTTGATACAAGGAAGTTTTTTGTATGTCCGCATATCAGTTCTATATTGGATTGACATATTGCAAATATCTTCTCCCACTCTGTGACTTGCCTTTTCATTTCTTTAAAATGTCTTTCTAGGGGTGCCTGGGTGGCTCAGTCATTGGGCATCTGCCTTCAGCTCAGGTCAAGATCCCAGAGTCCCGGGATCAAGCCCCACATCAGGCTCCCTGCTCGGTGGGAAGCCTGCTTCTCCCTCTCTCACTCCTCCTGCTTGTGTTCCCTCTCTAGCCATGTTTCTCCCTCTGTCAAATAAATACAATCTTTAAAAAATAAAATAAAATGTATTTTTAGTGCTTGCTTTAGGAGTACATATACTGAAGTATATTTTTATGAATGGAAGTTCTCAATTTTCATAAAGCAATTTACCAGTCTTTTTTCCTTCTGATTAGTATTTTTTAACAGTGTTTTGAAACCACTGCCTACTCCAAAATCATGACATTCTCTTACATTACCTCCTAAAAGATCTATTGTTTTGAGTTTTATGATTATGATATACCTAGAATTGATATTGTGAATGATGGGGGGTAGGGGTTAAGTTTCATTTCTTCCTCCATCTGTACACCCAATTGATACAATATCATTTATTGAAAAGATCATCTTTTCTTGACTATATTGCAATGCAGTCTAAGTGTGGGTCTGCTTCTGGACTCTATTCTGTTCATCTGGTCTGTTTATCTGTGATCCAATATTATACTTTTAAATCACTGAAGCTTTATAATACATCTTCATATCTGGTAGTATAAGATGATTAACATTGTTCTTCCTCAACCTAGCCTTAACTCTTCTTGGCCTTTTGTATTTTTCATACATTTTAAAAAACAGCTTGTCAGTTTCCACAAACAAAATCTAGTTATTGAAACTGCGTGATGTTTATAGATTGACTGTGGGAGAATTGATATCTTAGCAACAGAATATCATCCAACCCATGAACAATGTATATAACATTCTTTTTTATATGTCTTGCTTCAGTATTTGGGCAGCTTGGATTTTGGCAAATGCCTCAAAAAGGGAAAATGCTCACAGAATACAGAGCTCAATTTTCAGCAGTTTCCTCCTTTCCAGCATCTTATATTATCTGGTTCTGACTTTTTGGTAGTCCTGAGCTCCAATTATTTTCAATAAGACATCCAGAAGCTCTAAGCTGCTACTTCTTTTGGGTCTCAAAGTTTACGCTGAGACTCTTTAACTTACTTAGGGGAAAGAAGTGAGGAATGCAGGACTCACCTAAACACACCCTCCTTTTCTTCAAGTTCACTGTCCTTCAATTACTAGCAACCATTATTGTTCTCTGATGCCTTATATCATTGTGTAAGTATATTTTATCTAACTACCACTACCCTGTCACAGTTGGAACAGGAAGTTTTCACATGTAGTTTTTAATTTTTTTTTCTATTTTGGTCTCTACAACCTTTACTATTCCCTAGTATCATCCTTCAATGCAGCTTTGTTAAGATGAATAACTGAGTATCAGACTTGTTAGAAATGTCTTGAAATACAGGAAAGGATGAACCATGATTAAGAACAAAAACTAGGAAATAGCTTAGAGGAGCATGAAAAGGCACTGATGTCAGAGCCAAAGTCAGTGGGAGGTGTTCTGAACAAGAGGTGACAGAACCAAGTAGAAAATATAACCACTTCTTTCCAAACTAGGCTTTTTCAGAAATAATCAAATGCTGTGTGGTTACACAGATACAGATTTGAGCAACTGGAGATCTTTAGTTTGAATTAGATCCTCTCTAGAGTAAATCCCTGTGAATCATTCCTTCCTATATGAATAGCATTCTTATTCTCAATTTTCCTTACTCTATTTCTTCTGAATTCCTGATAGGGTTATGTACTCCTTATAATACAGTTTTACTTCATCTTATCTGGTGAGTGGCTACAAACTGATACTAATTTTAATTAAACTACCTTCCCCCCCTCCCAGAAACTTTTGAGTGATCCATATTTCTGCTAATCCTTGATATTTTTAATGTCCATTTAACTCTGGGTCTCAAAAAGTCAAGGATTATTTCTTACAGGATCTGAGAACTACTTATGGAGGCTGGTGGTAAGTAAACAAATGCCACACCATCTCAATGTAGGGGGTATTTTCTGTGACATGTGCTTTATAATCATTTCATTTAATACTCATAAAACAGATAACTTAATGTAATATTATCACCACTTCATAGGTGAAGAAAGTGAGATCTGGTGAGGTAAATATTTATCCTCTAGTGATAAAATGGACAAAACTAATATTTGAAAAAAACTGATCTTAGATTTTTCCAGTACACAAAGTCTGATTTCTTACCAACTGTATCTGTTGGTGAAATTTAGGTTAAGGACCCAGTCATTTTCAAGCCCTTACCTAATGAAGATAGTGAAGGATGCATCCCTGTTTTATACTAAATTATTCTCTTCTTATACATGGAAGCATTCCATGTGCAGATATTTTAGGGAGAGATGATTTAAATGCTTTAAAAAGTACATGTGCTCTAAAATAGATTCAGGCAACTTGACACGATGGAACTGTCAGAAACTAATTATTATTAATTTTTATTTGCAGTCTTTCTGAATAACAACTATCAGGTCTACTCACACAAACAACTGAATCATCCACTGTAATAAATTTACTTAGATGAAAGTAAAACTGGGAGAGCTTCCTATTTTACAAAGAGTGGATTATATTATCATAATGGCCTATTATTCTCTATTGAGAATTGGCAGCTCTAGTTCCATACAGCTTTGAAATTGCCAATAACCTGGTATGTGACAGTATAAATCATATAAACTCTATATGCCTCAGCTTAATCAACTAAAAACTTAAATGTTTGGGCAAGACTATCTCTAAGGTTACTCACAGTTTAAAAAATTATATCTTGCTTTATATATTTGTATTTTCCTATGTCAGTATGATATACAAATAACAATGCCCTGTAGTATGTGTGAGTTCAATTTTACCCACAGTACATATTTCTATATGTAATGCAATCTAAGTACAAGATTTAATTTTTCAATGTCTATAGAAATGCTACATAAATAAGGAACTCAACTATAGCCTGGCAAGATACATTGAGTCTTCAAAAAACTAGGTACTAGGTAATGTTTATGGAGTAGCTCAAGTGTAGTTTTACATCACAGAACATAGATAAGACTTGGTCTAGAAACCTTATCACCTAAATGCTTAATATAAGAAACTCCTAATCCACCCATGCGATTTCAGGTATCTTATAATCAAAGCTAAGAAACATTAGATGTTTTAATAGCCTTACAAATTTAATAGCCTTAGGAATGTCTATAATTACCCATGTTAGCAGCCAAGATGCCTCTCAGCCAGAGGCACTCAGCCTTTAATAGCCAGCAAGCCACTTTGAATAGGGTTGAAAACACTTTTAGGCCTTTTGGGATTATTAGGGATAATTAAAAGTGGTTGAAAGTGTATAATATCATTTATCAAAGCACTAAAAGCTGTGCCATAAGAAGCATAGTACAACATTAGCAAATCCAATTCATATACTTCATTAGTTAAGATATAACCAAATAAAATAATGTGAGTAACCTAAATAAAATATTTTTATACTTTATTATATATAATCTATATTATTTAGGTTATAGTAGATAAAGCTTAAATAAAATACAGCTCCACATGCATGAACACATTGATATATATATTTAAGCAATATATATGTTTGTGTAATATGTAAAAATTGTATATCTAATTATATATATATGTAAAATAGCTAATGCTTACTTGCTTATTGCCCAAAGTTATGAAGCTAGTTGACCTACAGGGACACTGTCTTAACCTATTATGTCACTTATAATATTAAGTCACTGTTGTGCTACACACACACACACACACACACACACAGTCATTACACCTGTGTAACTTCCACTGAATAGCTTAAGTGCTATTGAAATAAAGTTTCTACAACTGTTATTCCAATGATGGCAGCCTATTTTTGAAGGTAAGAACCACTATTTTACTTTGACCTAGATTCACAAGGAATGCCTGTCTTGCATTGAATCACTGTCACTATTAGTGATGACTTACATGCTTCTCATTGTTTTAATCAGGGAAAAATTATTATGTAGGAAATTTTCAAAAAATTTAAACACTATGGGATTAAATTGCCTGACATAGCCTATAGTTCAAGACAATTAACAAGTGTGACTTCAATATATTAATCATTAAATTGCAGTTGGTTGCAATTTGCAAAATGTTATAGAGAGCAATCTCAGGCTATCTCCAAGCACATGTGACATATCCAGTTATGCTAAAGGGAATTATGCATTTACTATATAATTTAAAACTGATATGCAAAACACTTACATGGCAACAAAGAGCTCCATCATTCATCAACCAAAAGAGAGTCAACATACTTCTTCTATCATCAACAAAATATTTATTTGGCCCTCTTCCTCATGTTTTTTCCAACACTATAAGAACTTCAGAGAGCTAAACATACAATCCGGATGGAAATGAATTCCTTAGGAAGTAGTTGAGTATCTAGAGATCACTGTCTCAGCTCACAAAAGTAGTATATAGTATTATAATTTGATTTACAGTTTAAAACCCAAACCTTACATACTCGACCAAATAAAAAGGTCAATCAATAGTCAATCCTTAGTATGCTGGTATCATTTTATGATACTTCACAGAGCTAAGTAGAAATTTTCCTTTTGCTACATCCCAGCAGTATTTCTACATGTCCAGTGTGCTATGACACACAAAATTAGCAGACTAATCATGTATAAAGAATAGCAATTACCCAAATCACACCTTTTAAGGGGCATAGGGAATGGCCTCCTCCATAAGCAAACTTTCAGAAATGCTTTATTCATTATTGATTGCCTCACATTTCTAAATTTCACCAGTAGGCTTCATGTTTTCATATGCAAACATTCAGAAGGATTAAATAAACTGTTTCCACCTTAAAGTCAGCATATTTGATCTCATCAGTACCTTAACACTTGGCAGAGATTTATAGCTCTGAAGGGTGAAAGAAAGAACAACGGGGAGCAGGTGATTGGTATTCCTGGTTTTGGCCTGCCAGTGGAGACCATGGGAAGAGGGTGAACTGGAATTACATGAGGGTGAGAAAGTGCTGAAAAGAAACTGTACTACAAAGTCACCCAGGAGACATCCTTGTAAGCAAATAACTGTTCATTTACCTATTTCTAAGATATTTGCAGGAGAAGACCCATACAAACTTAAAACAAATTAAACAGAATGGATTTTGTCTAATATTGTGAAGATACTAGAAATACTTACTAAGCTCACTTCTGCAGTATCTATAGTATCACTGTATATTGTTTAGTTTATATTTGGGCAGGATATAAATGTATAGTTTTTTGAATTATTGGAACTAATAACTGAAAAAGCTTACTTAAAACTATTTGGGGAGTTTTGTTACTCACATTCACTCACCTCAGTGAGGCAGCATTTTGTTAAAAGCATCCTGATCCAGGGAAACAGCACTTTTGAATGATACGGAAAGAACCTAAAGGTACAGATAGATGAATGGATAAGGAAGATGTGGTACACACACACACACACACACACACACACACACACACACACACACACACACACAGGAATATTATGCAGCCATAAAAAGGATGTTATCATGCCATCTGTGACAATGTAGATGGACCCAGAGGGTATTGTGCTAACTTAAATAAATCAGAATGAGAAAGACAAATACCATATAATTTCACTCTAAAAAAACAAATGAATAAACAAACACAAAAAGCAGAATCAGACCTATAAATACAGAGAACTGATGGTTGCCAGAGGGGAAGGAGGTGTGAAGACGGGCAAAAAGGATGAATGGGAGTGGAAGGGACAGACTTCTAGCTATGGAATGAATAAATCATTGGAATAAAAGGTACAACATAAAGAATATAGTCAATGGTATTCAACAGTGAATATAGATTCTATATATGGTGACAGACGAGAGCTATACTTGCACTGAGCACAACATAACGCAAAACTTGTTGAATCACTATGCTGTACATCTGAAACTAATTTAACATTGTATATCAATATATTCAAATTAAAAAATTGAAAAGTGAACCAAGCATGTAAGACAGCACAGGTGAGTTACACAGAGAATCTTCCAGACAACACTCATTTTAGAAGATATTATTTTTACTTGCATGAAGCAGTAGTGTTTTGTAATCCTTTGCAAATGAGAAGTATACTTAGAGTAGGCAGAGTAGAAGGGCCAAGTGTGTTATAGTCCTAACCATAACTGCTATATGTGTACTTGCAAAGTTACTACATGTGTAATTGCAAAGAGAAAAAATAATCTATCCAGAACCAAGCAAATATAATAGGGAGTATTTCTGAGACAATCTTGTAACTTAAAAGACTAAATTTTGGACACTGATATAAATAATCTGGATGGTGCAGGGTGCGTGGGTGGCTCAGTCAGGCATCTACCTTTGGCTCAGGTCATGATCCCAGGGTCTTGGGATCAGGCCTCGTGTCAGGTTCCCTGCTCAGCAACTGGGTTCCTTCTCCCCAGCCTGCGGCTTCCCTTGCTTGTGTGTGCTCTCTCTAATAAATACATTTTAAAAATCTTTAAAAAAAACAATGATCTGGATGGAGCACTGGATGGTATGAAGTGCCAATCTGATCTACCCTTCAGAACCAAGGTACTCATTCTCCCTACTCTGGGGACTGTTACCTGATGGCAGCTTACAGCAGAGACCCTCCTCAGGAATTTTCCTCAAAGACTAATACTTTACCTTAATTTATAGATGGGCATCCAATGATTGATCTGTGTGCTGTTAGGACAACAATGAAGGGCCATACCAGCTCCAGAGTTCCCCAAGGATGATGAGGCCTCTTGACTGAAGCTTAACTTCTCCCTTTGCCCCTTTACGCTACCTTCACTCCCTCTTAGATGTTGACTTCAATAAACCTCTTGCCAGCAAAACTCCATTTCAGAACAGATTTCCAGGAAATGTAACCTAACACATGTATGTTAAAACTGGCCTACAGCCACCAATGTTAAGACATGACTGGTTAACTGGTGGCCATGAATCAACAGACATCTATGTGGATGAGGGCCTAAGAGAGAATTCAGTGTGAGGTTAGAGACAACCAGAGAGGCAGCTTGATCCAGTCACCATGCCATAGGAGCCACGGAAGAGGAACAACTCTAAATACTCTGGTGTCATTGACTGTCCTATTCCTTCATCACAAGTGGGAAAGATGGCAGCAGGGTTCTTTTGGAAGCTAAGCAGCCTGAGAGATGGTCATAACTCATAGATACATCTATGCAAAGCAGAAGGAAAGAGAAGAGCAGGGGGAGCAGAAATGCAGCATGGATGCTATGTTGTACAAGACCAAACATTTTAATGAGAATGTGTGATGCACTACCTCTGGACTCCAAGAAATACTGGGGAATTAAGTACAGGTGGAAAGAATGTCTACTTTAATAGGCTGGCTCAAAGCCAGTGAAACCTGGGTTATATGAGGAAGTGACAAGGTTAGAATAGACTGGCTTGGAATAGAGAAACAGACCACTTGAGTCAAAGAACAGTATCTACCTTGGACAAAAAAGAAAATCTGGGCAAACATGACAATTTTACCTTTCTTGATTCAGAGCCTTAGTGATATACACTTGAGGATTAACATAATTTCACAGTTTCCATAAAATAATTAAAGTTCAACCTCCATACTATTTACATATGTTATTAGTTGGAAGATGGGTAATCAATTTGTTCATACACTGCATGTAGCTCTGTACTGAACAAAGTATGGAGACAGAATAACAGTGGTCAAGAGCACAAACTCTGAAGTCAAACTTACTGAGTTTGAATCTCAGCTCTGCTAGTAGTTCTTATGGCTGCTTTGTGCACCCAAAGTATCAGAACTCTCAAGCACTCAGAATGCTGAATTTACATAGCAAATATAGGAAGGGCTTGCTGCCCAGCTTGAGAAGCCTGGTCAGCAGGCAACATCCAGCTGGCAGCTCCTGCAGGGTCAGACTCAGCTGCTGTGAGCAGCCTTGTCCAAGGCCATTCTCTTCCCTGGAGCAGCCTATGCCTGATAATAACCAAGTGAGGCAGGGTGTAAAGGTCCTGCCTTTTCTGCTCAGAGTGAGACACTCTGATGGGAACTACTTAGTCCAAAATCCTCCCATTAGGTTGGCCAAGACTGAGGCTTTGTAAGGCTGCATCCAGACCAGCTTCTCCCTCTGTCCAGCTCTGCTTTCTCCCTCTTCTCTTCATAGGTTACTGATTCCAAATAAACGTCTTGCCCCCCACCCTGATCTCTGTCTATGCATCTATTTCAGGAGAACCCAACCAATAGTGTATTAAACCCCTGTCATATGAATTCATCAATTTATACATAAATGTCCTTTATAAACCTAATGTCAATTTGGGGAGTTGTATTATTATATAAACTATTAATGAACTTTGTTAATAATGGCCAAGCATTGAAAGAATACTAGATAAAGACATAGTTACAGTTTTGTAAGAGAATAACACATTTGATATAAATGTGAAACACCATTAGAAAACTAGATATTTAAAACTTGCAAATTTTTATTTGGAAAGCTTCTAGAACCATTACCACAACACTAAATAAATTGCTAATTAATCCAATTGACCAATATCTACTGAATATTAATTACCTACTCCTTTGTTAGACATGGAAGGTAATAAACTGAAATGATTCCTGTCATCATGGTGGTCTGGTGGGGAAGATAATGAAAAAACAATTAAATAGATGTATATACAATTTAATGATATCCAGACAAGGCATTTAGTATTGTAAAAGCATACACTGAGGGTAAACTTACTTAGTCTGCAGAGACAAAGTGTGAATTTAAGCTGAGATGTAAAGGATACAGAGGAGTTAGCCGCAGAAATGGTAATAAATAATGTCCCAGGTACTGAGTTAGAAGAATCTTTACAAAAAATTCCTTCTTTCTTATCATCCCACTGGAGGATGTGCTGTTAATAAAAGTAATGGAGTGCTACTACCAAGGTGGCAACATAGGTCATTTCTTTGCTCCATCTCATAAGAACAACTATGATTCATGAACAAAACAGAAATGAGAGAATCCTAGAGTCTGGGGGTGAGGATGAAGCACACCCTGGCACCAAGAGACCAAGACAGACTTCACTAGAAAGGTTACAGAAATGGGTATATGATGACAACACTGCCCTTCCCCAAGGCCAGGGTAGCATCAGGAGCAGGAGTCTCCCCTGAACCTACAGGTCCTCCAGTGAGAAAGGAGAGCCTAGGGGAGACAGCCAGCAACCCCATCACTGTGAGTTGCTTTGTGGAGGCCCCTAGTCTGGTCTTACACAACAGGGATTGCAAGGCAATCTGCATGGCTCAACCACTGGGAATCTGTGATGGAAAAGGATGCAACAACTAGCACAAGGATCTTGGAAGATCCAGTCATACATACAGTACCCAAGTAGTAATCCCAACTAGCAGCCTTGCTTATTAGCGAAACCAAGACAGTAGTGCACTCCAACCGGGAAACTCACTGGGGTACAGATATGCTTGATTTGAGTACTCATCAAGCAGTCTGGCAGCCCTAGAACCTGGTTTGCCTATGACCAGGTAAGCATCTAAGTCATAGCTCCACCTACAGGGGAAAGTGTGTCCCAGCCCAATATGACCAGAGTGGCTGGAGGGGTTCAGCCCAGCAATGCTCAACATGAGATGTGGGCTGTTGCAGCAGACCACCTCCCAGAGTAAAGCCAGTAAATGCATGGAGGCTTCCCCTGGTACACACAGGCAGGGGGATTAATTTATAACCAAGGCTGAGGGTAGCTCCCAGTCAACTGCAAAGCCTACTAGAAAAGTATGGAGAATTGCATGGAGTGACCCCTACCTGTCACATCCAGCCAAGTGAGATGAAACACCAACCCACTCCTGTGATTCTGGGCTTCATCCAACTAGAAGAGCTGGCAAGAATACCTGGAAGCTGTACAACAAGCAACATGGGAAGCAGAAAGGTAGGCAAGAACAGTTGATTATCCACAGAACAAAGTTGATAGTGTGTTCAGCCAGTGAACTTGGGGCACTGCTGGGCTAGAGAGAAAACAACAAAGAGACTTAACCAGCTTCAGAGCTGCTTTTCCCTGATGCACTCGGGCAGAGACACTAATTCATAGACCTGCCCATTCTTAAACACATTCATTAGCCTGCAAAACCAGGGAAGCTAACCGGAGCACACAGTAAGCATCATATCCCAACCAACAGCCCTGCTTCCAGTGGCAACTGAACAAAGGGCATGGCCTATGGCATACCTCATCTGCAAAGTAAAACTGATGGACCAATCTGGCCAGGAAATCAGTATATAGTCTTGCCTGATTCAAGTACCCAAACGAGTTTTATGGGTGCTGGGTCCTATCTTGCTGCCTTCCCATAGTAAGAAAGTTAATTTATAGCCCCCACCTATTACTAAAAAATACCCACCCTGACCATCTGATAAGCCTGATAAGAGAATCCAGGCAACTGTATAATCCACCCTATACCCTTAGTTGGGTAGAGAACTAAGCTAGGAGTCCTATCTAACCATCCTCAGTCAATGGCACAATTCTCATTCCTTATTTCAGAGCTCAAATAGTTGCCTTGCTCCAAAATAAACCATAATAGCAGGCTTTACCTGTCCAAGGATATTAGCATCACACACCCAGTAACCCAAACTGAGCTTACTGGTGAGGATCTGTCTCGGCCAAAGCAAACCTATAAAGTCTAGAAGAGGAGCCCAATTACTCAAATGCACAGAAACCAACATTAGGAAACAAGAATAATGGAAATAATCAAGGAAATAACATACTGCCAAAGAAACTAATAAAGCTCCAACAGCTGACTCTAAAGAAATGGAGATCTGTGAACTGCCAAAAAGTTCAGGAAGGAAGTTTAGCAAACTACAAGAGCACAGAGACAGAAACTAAATAAAAACAGCAAAACAAAGCATGAACAAAGTAAGTTTGACAAAGAAATAAAAAACATCAAAAACAAACTTGGGGCGCTGGGTGGCTCAGTCATTAAGCATCTGCCTTCAGCTCAGGTCATGATCCTGGAGTCCCAGGATTGAGCCCCGCATCAGACTCCCTGCTCGGCGGGAGGCCTGCTTCGCCCTCTCTCACTCCCCCTGCTTGTGTTCCCTCTCTAGCTGTGTTTCTGTCAATAAATAAATAGAATCTTAAAACAAAACAAAACTAAACTAACAACAACAATAAAAAAAAAACAGAAACGCAAGACATGAAAAGTACAGTCACTGAAGAATTCCATAGAAAGTTTCAAAATCAGTGGTGCCTGGGTGGCTCAGCTGTTAAGCGGCTGCCTTCGGCTCAGGTCATGATCCCGGAGTCCGAGGACTGAGCCCCACATCGGGCTCCCTGCTCTGAGGGAAGCCTGCTTCTCCCTCTCTCACTCCCCCTGCTTGTGTTCCCTCTCTGGCTCTGTTTCTCTCTGTCAAATAAATAAATAAAATCTTTTTAAAAAAGCTTCAAAATCAGACTTAACCATGTAGAAGACACACAAAAAATATTTTCAAGGATAAACTGTATGTTAGGTCACAGAACAAGTCTCAGCAAATCTAAGACTGAAATCATAATGAGTATCTTCTCTAATTACAGCTGCATGAAACTAGAGGAAAACTGGAAAATTCACAAATGCAAGGAAATTAACACTCCCAAACAATGAATAAGTCAAAAAATGAAAGGGGAAACAAAAGAGTTTCTTGAGACAAATGAAGATGGAAATGCAATATTCTACAACTTATGAGATGCAGGAAAAGCATTTTTAAGAAGAAACTTTGTAGCAATCAATTTCTATATTAAGAAACAAAAAGATCCAAATAAATAAATCCAAGTTTATACCTTATGAAATTAGGGGGAAAGAAAAGAGAATTCAAATTAGCAGACAAAAGGAAATAATAAAGATTTGAGCAGAAATAAGTGAAACAGAGAACAGAAAAAGAAAATGAAAGATCAACGAAACTAAGAGTTGCTTCTTCAAAAAGATAAACACAATTGATAAACCCTTCGTTAGCCTAACCTAGGGAAAAAAAAGAGGACCCAAGTCAGCAAGTCAGCAAAATAATAAATGAAAAGGGAGAGAGAAGAGCAAGATGATGGAGAAATAGGAGACCTAGGTATCATCAGGTCCCAGGAGGTCAGCTAGATATTTATCAAACCAGTCTGAACACCTACAAACTCAACATGAGATCAAAGAGAAGAACAGCAATTCTAGGAAAAGAAAAGTGACCCACTTTCTAGAAGGTAGATGTGCGGAGAAGTGAATCCAAGGTGACATTTGGGAAGACAGACCATGGGGGGAGAGGCTGGCCCTGGCCAACAGTAGAGCAGCAGAGCACAAAATCAGAACTTTCAGAAGTCTGCTCTACTGAGGGACGTCCCTCCAGAGGCTAAGCAGGGGGTGGAGCAGCCCTTGCAGAGACAGTGTGCTCTCAGGACCCACAGAGTCACAGAAAGACCCAGAATGCCTGAGCGTGGCAGAGCTCCCGGGTATCAGAGCAGAGAAGCCAGCTGCAGAGACAAAACTGAGGAGTGGGCCCCCAGCTCAGGGTTACCTTAAACCATGATCCAAGGCACAGTCGGGCCACTGCTTTTTGAGCAGGGATCCCACAAGTGGCAGATCAAGGAGATCCCCTCCTTACCCCTCTGGGAGAAGCACCATGGGAGTGCACTGCAGGAATCTGCTGGGTTTGGAGACTCCAAATGGGGCCGAGCGCCAGAGATAGAGACGCTCTGTCACAGGCCAGGTGAGCACAGAGTGCAGCCGGAAACCAGAGAGAAAGGTGTGATTGACTGCTTTTCTCTGAGGGTGCACTGAGGAGTGGGGCCCTGAGCTTTCAGCTCCTCTGGGCTGGAAACTGGGAGGTCATCATCTTCATTCTCCTCCTCCAAAGCTGTACGGAAAGTGTTCAGGGAACAAAAGCTACCGAGAGTGAGTTCAGCAGATTAGTTAGCCTGGACCCTAGCAAAGGTGATGCAATTCCTCCTCAGGCAAAGACATTTGAGAATCAATTCAACAGGCCCCTCCTCCCAGAAGATCAGAAAGAATTTTCAGCCAACACCAAGTTCACTGATCAATGAGAACTGAGGAATTCCAGAACTACAGAAATGCACCACATAGAATTAATGGCTTTTTCCCCATGATTCTTTAATCTATCAAAATTAAATAAAAAAATTTTTTTCTTATTCAATTTTTCCTCTTTCCTATTTTAACATTTTTAACTATTTTATCTTATCAATACCTTTAAATTTTCTTTTCATTTTCATTGTTATAGTCATAGTCTATCCCTTCATCTAGCAAATGGCTTTGTTCTAGTCTCCAGTATGATCACATTCTTTCCTTTTTTTAACCAAATTCTTATCTATTCGTTTTTTAGAATCTTTTTTAATTTTCATTTTTACAGTCACATTCCATCCCTTCATCATGTATACCCTTATTTTTGTTTAAGTTTTCCTTCTTTAAAATTTTGGGAGGCAGTTTCTTCTAAGAGACCAAAATACACCCCAAATCAAGTGTGTGTGTGTGTGTGTGTGTGTGTGTGTGTGTGTGTGTATGTGTTTCCTCCTTTCTTCTCCTCCTGGTTTTGTGTCTATTCTTATTTGTTTAGTGTATATTTTTCTGGGGTTGTTGCTACCCTTTTAATATTTTGTTCTCTCATTCATCTATTCTTATCTGGATAAAATGACAAGGCAGAAAAACTCACAAGAGGCAGTACCAACAGTTAGGGACCTAATCAAAATGGACATTGGTAATATGTCAGAACTAGCGTTCAGAATGATGATTATCAAGGTGCTAGTTGGGCTCGAAAAGAGCATGGAAGATACTAGAGAATCCCTTCCTGGAGAAATAAAATCCATATCTGGAGAAAGAAAAGAACAAAACTCAAACCAAGTTGAAATATAAAAAAAAAGCTATTAATGAGGTACAATAAAAAATGGAGGCTCTTACTGCTAGGATAAATGAGGCAGAAAAGAGCATATGTGATATAGAAGACCAATGATGGAAAATAAAGAAGCTGAGAAAAAAAGAGACAAACAGCTACTGGATCACAAGGGGAGAATCAAGAGATAAGTGATACCATAAGACAAAACAATATTAGAATAATTGGGATCCCAGAAGAAAAAGAAAAAGAGGGGCAGAAGGTATGTTGGAGCAAATTATAGCAGAGAATTTCCCTAATTTAGCAAAGGGAACAAGCCTCAAAATCCAGAAGGCACAGAAAGCCCCCCTCAAAATCAATAAAAATAGGTCCATAACCCATCATCTAATATTAAAACTTACAAGTCTCAGTGACAAAGGGAAAATCCTGAAAACAGTTCAGAAGAAGAGGTCTGTGACATACAATGGCAGAAATATTAGACTGGCAGTAGACCTACCCACAAAGACCTGGCAGGTCAGAAAGGACTGGCATGATATATTTAAAGCACTAAGCAAGAAAAATATGCAGCCAAGAATACTATATCCAGCTAGGTTGTCACTGAAAATAGAAGGATAGATAAAAAGCTTCTAAGACAAACAAAAACTAAAAAAATTTGCCAACACCAAACCAGCTCTACAGGAAATATTGAAAGGGGTCCTGTAAGCAAAGACAGAGCCTAAAAGTAACAGACCAGAAAGGAACAGAGACAATATATAGTAATAGTCACCTTACTGGCCATATAATGGCAGTAAATTCATATCTTTCAACAGTTACCCTGAATGTAAATGGGCTAAATGCCCCAGTCAAAAGACACAGGGTAATCAGAATGGATAAACAGAAAACAAGACCCATCGAAATGCTATCTGCAAGAACCTCATGTTAGACCCAAAGATATCTCCAGATTGAAAGTGAGGGGGTGGGAAATAATTTACCATACTAATGGACATCCAAAGAAAGCTGGAGTGTCAATCCTTATATCAGATAAATTAGATTTTAAGCCAAAGACTGTAAAAAGAGAAAAGGAAGGACACTATATCATACTTAAAGGGTGTGTTCAACAAGATCTAACAATTTTAAATATCTGTGCCCCTAACACAGGAGCAGTCATTTATGTAAATGAATTAATAATAAAATCAAAGAAACACATCAACAATAATACAGTAATAATAGGGGAAGTTAACACTCACCTCACTGAAATGGACAGATCACTTAAATAAAAGATGGAAAAAAACAAAACAAGGAAAGAAAGGCTTTAAATGACACACTGGACCAGATGGACATCACAGATATACACCTTCTTCTACAGTGCATATGGAACATTCTGCGGAGTAGATCATACGCTGGGTCACAAATCAGATATCAACTAGTGCAAAAAGACTGGGATCATTCCGTGCATATTTCAGACCACAATGCTTTGAAACTAGAGTTCAACCACAAGAGGAAAGTTGGAAAGAACCCAGTGGTACATTGACAGAGGAATGGATAAAGAAGATGTGGTAGTTATATATGATGGAATATTATACAGCCATCAAAAATGAAATCATGCCACATGCAATGACGTGGATGGAACTAGAGGGTATTATGCTAAGCACAATAGTTCAATCAGAGAAAGATAATTAGCATATGATCTCACCGATATGTGGAATTTAAGAAACATAGCAGAGGATCATAGGGGAAGAGAGGGAAAAAAATGAGACAAGACAAAACCAGAGAGGGAGACAAATGATAAGAGACTCTGAGTCATAGGAAACAAACTGAAGTTTGCTGGTGTAGGGGGGCTGGGGGCTGGGGTGGCTGTGTGATGGATACTGGGGAGGATATGTGTTGTGGTGAGAGGTACAAATTGTGTAAGACTGATGAGTCACAGACCTGTACCCCTGAAACAAATAATACATTATATGTTAATAATAAAAAATTAAGAAAAAGAAAGATATTTCACACTCATGGACTGGGAGAATTAATATTGTTAAAATATCCATACTACCCAAAGCAATCTACAGATTCAATGTGACCCCTTTCAAAACTGCAATGACAGTTTTCATAAAAACAGAAAAATCTTAAAATTTGTATGGAATCATAAAAGTCCCCAAATAGCTAAATCAATCTTGACAAAGAACAAACCTGGAGGCATCACAATCCCTGATTTTCAACTATATTACAAAACTATAATAATAAAAACAGTATGGTATTGGCATGAAAACAGACACACAGGTCAGTGGAAGAGAATAGAGAATCCAAAAATAAACACACATACATAGGGTTAATTAGCTTATGAGGCAAGAATATACAATGGAGAAAAGTACAGTTTCTTCAGTGAATGGTGTTGGGAAAACTGTACAACCACATGCAAAAGAATTAAACTAGACCACTATCTTACACCATACATAGAATTTAACTGGAAATGAATTAAGGACTTGCATGTACTACCCAAAACCATAAAGCTCCTAGAAGAAAACATAGACCTGGTGGTGGGTATTAAGGAGGGCACGTATTGCATGGAACACTGGGTGCTATACATAAACAATGAATCTTGGAACACTGCATCAAAAACTAATGATGTATTTTATGGTGATGAACACAACACAATAAAAATTAAAAAAAAAAAACAACCAAAAAAACAAAAAATCCCCATAGGCAATAAACTTCTTAACATAAGGGTTGGCAATGATTTCTGGATCTGACTTCAGAAGCAAAAATAGACAATGGAACTACATCTAACTAAAAAGCTTCTGCACAGCAAAGGAAACCATCATCAAAATGAAAAGGTAACCTACAGAATGGGAGAAAATATTTGCCAATTATATATCTGATAAGGAGTTAATATCTAAAATATATAAAGAACTCAGGGTGCCTGGGTGACTCAGCCATTAAGCATCTGCCTTCAGCTCAGGTCATGATCCCGGAGTCCCAGGATGGGGCCCCACATCAGGCTCCCTGCTCTACAGGAAGCCTGCTTCTCCTTCTCTCTCTCCCACTGATTGTGCTCCCTCTTTAGCTGTGTTTCTCTCTGTCAAATAATAAATAAAATATTAAATATATATATATGCATGTATAAAGTGTTCATACAACTCAATAGCAAAAATACAAACAATTTGATTAAAAAATAGGCAGAGGATCTGAATAGACAACTATTTCTTCAGGAGTCTGGAGCAACAGAAACACATATATACATTAGTAAAATTAATTTAGAAAGCATTTTGGGTCTACCTAGAAAAGTCAGTGATATGCCTAATCTATGATCCAGTAATTCTTGTTCTGGATATATGCCACTAAACACTTGTAAATAAGTGCCAGAAAAATGTGCAAGGAAATTCATAAAAAAAACAAACAATCATCAACTGTCTGCCCATCTGTAAACAAGATATTGATTATATCAGTTGGGTATATTCATAAAATGGAATATTATACAACAATATACAGGTTGATTTCCAGCAAAATAAATAAATAAATAAAACATACCTGTATTTCAGAAGCAACATTTGAATGTAAAGTTTTTAAAAGAATTCATAGTTAATATTCAATTGATATAAATATCCCAAACATGTAAAATTAAACAACCTATTTTGGGGACTCAAATATATATATACACATATGTATATGTATATATGTATAAATATATGTATATGTATATATATATATTAAACCTCTACAAAAAAGGCAAGGAATAATAAATATTAAATTATATTAGTGGTTTCTTTTGAAGCTGGAGGAAAGGGGATAGAAGTAGAGAAGTCCCCAAGGAGATTATAATGTTAATGGTAAAGTTTTACCTTTTTAAATAGTTGATGGATACATGAATGTTTACATTATTGCTAATCCTCAAAACTTATACACTGTATTTACTATACATTCAATACTTTATAGATATTAAAGGTTTATAAAATATTTCATATTTATACTTAATTTTAGTTTTAACAATAACTATGTTTGTTATAAATAAAAAATAGAAAATATTCCATGATGCAAAACTGCATAAGCATAAAATAACTTTATTTTTTATTAAAGATTTTTATTTATTTATTTTGACAGACAGAAACACAGTTAGAGAGGGAACACAAGCAGAGGGAGTGAGAGAGGGAGAAGCAGGCCTCCCGCTGAGCAGGGAGCCTGATGTGGGTCTCCGATCCCGGGTGTCCGGGATCATGACCTGAACCAAAGGCAGTTGCTTAATCAACTGAGCCACCCAGGTGTCCCCAGAAAGATAACTTTAAACATGAATTTTAATTAGTATTTAATATTTAATTTTTATAAATATTTTGATATATGATTAACATTTAATAAAATTTATAAGACAAATAGTACAAAAGAAAGACCAACAGGAACTCAAGGGAAATTTTTCTGTAAGAAATTAATGGCCCAGTTAGGAAATAAGCTAAAAAGTTCCATTAGTTTAAGTAATTAATGAAGTAAGAGGAAAAAATCCATTTGCTCTTGATTCTAGAAACATTCTTTGAGCCATAATGGTTCATGCTAGGGGAGAGAAATGGGAGCTTTCACATTTCCTATGAAGTGAGCATAGATGACTTTACAATGACTGTACGTTACAATCTAGATATTAATACCACTACCAGTGTAAAAATATAGCTGATAAATATGGGAGATGGAAGTAAAGAGAAAAAGTGGACAAAAAATGTAGTGGCTTAATATCATTACCCCATCATGCTAGAAATCAAGAGATACTATGAATTTGTAATAAAGAAGTAAAATAAGAAAACAGTATAATTCATAAATCCCACATCAAAAATTAAAAAGGAAAGGAAGTATTAGTATTTAAGTGAGTTAAAGGCTTAACCTCTTTTACATTATGGTGACAGTTCAAGAACAGAAGTAGAAGCATACTGTCTGAATATACAGTTTCCACCAGAATAAAAATATTAAAAATAGCTTAAATTTGGAGAGTGAGACTTAAAAGATTAAAAGCTGGGGATTCTTGTGTGATTGTTACCATGTTTTTGTATTATTCAGATTAAAATCATAACAAAATACAACAACCTTCCCTCCATCCTGATTTCCCCTAAATCCACAGCTTCATCCTATTACCATGTACCCACTTTCAATATTCTTAAAGGGAACATCGTATCTTTTGTTCACACTTACTCACTGACTTCCTCTCTATATTCTAAAGAAACTGCTCTTATAGAGCATATAGTCAAGCTCAATCACTGCATACAAGAGTCCAGTCTTCATATGATTTGATATTTGCACATTTTCTCACTGTTTGCAGTTCTATTTCTTTGACTTAGGGCACTTACTTTCCCTGATTTTTCTAACTTTCTCATCACTCTTCCAAATCTTTTCACTGCTTCCGCTTCCTGTCCACCTCAGTATCCTCCCAGGGTTGTCATTTATCCTTCCTTTCATTGTACCCTTGCCCCAGCTCTCTCATTTTCTTTCATTCATTCCTTATGCTGCATTCTCCAATAGATATTTGTATCTTGCTATTTCTTCTGATAAAAGGGTCTGTTTCCAATTCACTCGACATACCTAAAAACAAGCTAATGATTCTTTTTTAAAATGTCTGCTTTTCTCTATTGTATTTTAAATTTATTTAACGCATCATCTCATTCACCAAAGCCAAAATCCTTGAGTCACCTCTGTTACTTTCCTTCACTACACATATCTGATGGTCCCCACATCACCTCATTCATAACTCAGATTGCTATTCTGATCCTGAAACTTTTGCTGTCTAATGTTACTGAGAGGAAATCTAAGATAGGGACCAACACATTTCTATTGGATGGACCCAAATGGAGATTTTCACTGACTTTAATCCGGATAATTTCATTAAGGTTTTTGGGACAGGAAAGTTTTTAAAATATGAATGGCAGGTAAGGAACTAAAGTCAGCAAGGAAGAAAAACAAAACAAAAACATTTTACTAGCCAAGAGGAAGGATCCAGTAAAAGTTTTAAGATTACGCAGAGAACATGATAAGATTGCTGAGAAAGTGGGAGGTCATAATATTAAAGCAGTGTTGGTGAATCTAACTAAAATTATGTTCTATATAAATTTTGCTGACAAGTTTTATTATATTCCAACGCCTTTACTCTGATTAGCTATCTCACAATATATATCTTTGGTTATGATATAGGCCAGCAAGATGGCATAGCTGAGTTAGGTAAATCTGACACCTCTCAGGAAATTTCTGCAAAGCACATGCTGTACAAGACGGTGAACTACTTATGACTGGCACATACTTGGTACTCAATAAATGCCAAAAAACCCACAAATAATGAATGCCATTTTGATGAAGGACTACAACTGTTAGTTTGGTATTTCATAGAAATTTAGACTTAACCCACTGAGCGTTATTGTTTCTTGAGTTGGTTCCTTTTTTGGCTGCAACACTTACTGGCTAAAGGTCACAGGTTATTTCTGTTTTCCTCCTGTCCTTTCTTGGATGCCAACACGAAGCAGTATTTTGGCACATTTACTACCTTAAATCTTCTGTCCAGAATCATAAGCCAGAAATCAATGAAAGAAACATGGATAAAAGAAAGAAAATTAAATTCATTTGAGATTCTTTATCTGAGTAATGGAATAGATTCAACCACTGTAGTACAGTACCATTAAACCATCACAGAGATTTATGGAGATTCTGAGGATAGCTTATCACCTCTCAGAGTTTGCTCACCAAGACAAAAAGACTAATTCTCTGCTCTTGTGTTGCCATTTAATAAAGGAATTCTAGTCAAATCACTTTTTCTTCCAGGGAGCAATCAATTAACATGCTACATTTCTCCTTATATATTCACTTTTAACTTAGCAAATCTTCAGGTTACATGCTCAAGTTTAAGATGCTTAAGAGTTGGTATAAAGGATATTTAACATCCTTCAAAATACACTCCAATGATCACCACATATATCGGGCATCCCTTGACACTTGAATTAAACCCAGTATGATAATTTTATGGCTTTCATATTTTTCAAGATGTCCAACAGTTTTAATTGTTCAATACTTTATGTATTTTTAGCAAACATAACTCCACAGCTAATTGATGCTGCTGAAGATCAGGAAGTAGAATGCTTGAAGGACCTTGTTGTATTGTTCCATTTAGTCACAATTTCTCCTTAAAATTCAGTACCAAAGTTACTTTACCTTTTTATGTTCAAAATTCAAGACTCACAAAAATATAGCACTTCGTCCCATCTCATAGAAACAAAGACATAAATATTATACAGGCTAGATACAGCTGCTGTTACGTCTCTCCAATATTCTCTTTTCAAATACACTGCAACTGAAAGATTATGTCTCTCTGAGTCAAAAGTAAATAATAGACACAGAATGGTGATTCCCTCCCTGGACTGCATGTTTATTTAAAAAATACACAAGTCACAGGCCAGCAGTTATGTTCTATAGTTTGCTGAATGAGTTTTACTTAAGAAGATAAAATACAACCACTGACTCCACCAGTTGGCAGTCGGCCATGACAACTGACAGCAGCCCTGATTACAGTAACAGAGACTTACATGTAATGTGGCATGAAATTTCTTGACCTGAAGAATGCCAGCAATGTTCATTACCTTCCTTCCTGCCACAGGCTGGCAATCACCTTATGCCTTAACAACAATCATATCTGTTTTGAAACTTAAAGCCACAATTAAAATGTTTATGTATTATTTTCTAATCATCAAAAGCACTACAAAATGTCCTATCTCTGAATGACATACTGGATATATATTTATATTTTATTAAATTCAAAAGTTTTTTTCCAATCAAAACAGCAACAATTTAATGTGAAACAGAGGGGAAATAGTACATAAATCCTGTATGTGCATAGATTGTGTATGTATGTTTTGCTTTAACATCCTGAATACTTTCTTTCAGTTATCTATATATAATAAGTATGGTCCTAAAATATGGTTATTGTACTTTCTTCCTGACCATATTAAGAGTCCTCTAGGAGGATAAAAGCAATTTTATATTAACTATGAAATAGTAATAATCAAATAAGGAGATAAAAGGTACAGGGTTAGCCAAACCTCTCAGTGCGCAAATACGTGCAAATTAGTTAACTTCCAAATGAAAAATATATGGCATATAAACTTAGAAGTGAAAATAATGTTAGTGATTCTTTAAAAGAAATGAACATTATGTATACACAATGATGGGAAAATTACTACTTTTATCTTTATTTTGCTTCTAATTAAAAATAAGGAAAATTTTAAAAGTTGAAATCTTATAGGCATTATATTTTGTTCAATCTATATAAACAGTGTTCCTGCCTATATAGAATATTACTTAAGAGAGAGATCCTCACAGAAAGGAAAAAATGGAAGCTCTGGCTTCTAGATACAACAATAGCAAGACAAATGATATATTGACTTTCCTTCTCTACTTACATAAATACATAGATGCAATATATTCATATACAACTGTCATATCTATAAAAGTATGTATTTACATATAAATTCAATTCATTCTCTCATATCCTATATATATATATATATATATATATATATATTCAAATAAAACAGTATCAATGAATTTCAAGTTTAGTATACTACTTAGTAGATTTCACTTATTGGCTCTTTCATTTATTAAAATATCAAGTGTTTGTTATATGCCACACAGTACCACTTACTGAAAATATTCAGATAGATAAGATATGGCTCCTACCACTATTATGGTTAGAGTGGGCATTAGGAATGAACTATGATGCCAGTCAGTTTATTAATTCTTAAAAATTCTCAAATGATAGAAACATTTTGTTCAGGCATTTCATGTTTGGGACATCACAACAACTACATTTCCTGATTTGGAATTGCACCCCTCCTGGAGTGACCCACTCTTTTCCCTAGATTCCAATTATTTTTATTCATAGAAAACTAAAACTGAGTCATTTTCTTACCTCACCTGAACCCATTGCCTTATTTTTTCCAGAAAATATCCAGTCCTCCTTCCCCTTCTATTTCTACAGCAATGAAAAAAAGGCTAAATGTACATAACTGGTATATTGGGGGGATTTTATTACTATTATATAAAATTACTGTTTTAAGCACTGACCAGACCATAATTTATAAAATTGGAGACTACCATTATATATATATTTTAAAAAAACTTATAAAAACAAAGTGTAAGGGCTGGACTTTCCCATTTATTGATGTTCTTACTTACTCATCATCCCTGACAGTGTGTATAGTTCTGAAATACACTCAACAAAATAGCTATTTCCATTATCCTTCCTTTGTTACCAGAGTTCATACTGCAGACCTATTATTTACATTCTTTGTCTATTTGGAATTGTGACAAATTTGTGATGATTCATCCTTAATCAATTACCTGGGAGATGAAATCTGGATCTATCAATAAAAGACAAGGAATTGATAATCTTAATTTAAAAAGGAAATAATGATTCACTGAAGGATATGTCTTGCTTATGCTGACTCACACAATAGGACTCCACTGTGTAAAAACAATTATGAAAGAGGTCTGTTTTGCATGTATTTGAAGGGAGGAAAACAAGTGCTTTTTAAAAAAAGCTAGTGGAATAATCACCAGGTTCAACACAATTAAAACTCTCCATCTAAGCTAGAAACAGCAAAATGAGGACACAAACATTAGAATACCTTTGTAGTAAAATATATGCTATGAACTCAGATGCAAAAGCCAGAAAAAAGGCATCCATGGAAGTTTAAGAGAGTGAGCTTGGAAGATACAGAAATAAATGCATATTAAAGATGTTTAAATACAAATCATTTTATATAAACTCCAAATGTTATGCTCTGTATTTGGAGCTCTGTTATACTTTTGTACTCAAAAATATTATAAATTCCTTTGCATATGTCCCAAATTAAATTTTTGTAAGTATGTTAAGGGATCTAAGAATGGATTTCAAAGGCTGTGGAAACCTCCTGAAGTTAAGTACACCATCTGCACTTGAGTTTAGCAGAATTATACTGGATGTTGTTAGTGGTGGAAATATATATGAAAATTTGAAAGTTAGATTCAAGCCAGGCTATGGGGGTTTGGAGGTGATTCCTGAGCTTTAAGAAAAAGAATTATAGTATCTTTCCAAATAATACTGGTACCTAATATAAATACTGTTTAGTATTTTACAGGTACTATTATAAATGTCTGAGTTACTTGAACTCATCTTAATAACTACATGATGTAGGCACTATGATTATCCCCAATTTACAGACGAGGAACAGGCACAAGGATGTTAAGTAACCTGTTCAAGGTGACAACATGTAAGGGGTGGGGAAAAAGGAAGAGGGTTTCTTAAAATAGATTCAGAAGAACACAGGTTTGTTTCCATAGTTCCACCATTTTGCCAAAATCAGACCAGATTATAACCACATTTCATTCACTTTTTGAAAGAGACTTGCAAGGTTTTGTTTTTATTTTTTATTTAACAGAAATGCTCCCAGAAGACAGGCTCTTTTGGAAAAGAATAAAGAACTAACATTTATTGAGCATCTGTTATGTGCTAAGCATATATGCTGTCTAATTGAATCAGAATAGCACTGCATATTGAGTGTTAATCTCTTTTTACATAGGAAAACACTGAAAGGAAGAAAAAAAACAGCTATTTGTCAAGATCATGAGCAAATGAAAGGCCTACGTGGAATTCAAATATAGTGTTAACTGATTCTAAAATGTGTCTTTTTGCAAACATAACATGCTGCTGCCCAGAAGGTACAAAGCAAATTTACTTGGTTAAAATAATTAACATTGAAGACAAACATTTTTCAGAATTTTGAAATAAAATTCTAAGAATATAGAATTAAAACAATACTAAAAGATTTGGTTACTAAAATATCACAATTAACAGCGATTATCAAAAGAAATTTTTAAGAGGTTAATTTCACTCAACACTAGCATTGTGTTAAATTCTAGCTGGTGATATAACTGAATTTTTTCAGCTGAAGAACAGAAATAACTTTAGTAATTTTAAACACCCCATTCTTGCCTGTAGTTGAATATATCTACAGGAAATATATCTAGTCATAGTATGATTATCTAAAGTATACTGGATGATGTAATGCCTTTAACCTTTAGGATTTTATACATTTATTTGAAAAATGGACTTTGCTGTTTTAAGACTTCATTAACTATAGAAAGATAGAGGTACTCGTAAACACCCATCTCACTTGAACATAAGATTGCCAAAGATGAATAAGTTTTACCTTCTGCTTTTTAAAAAATTACATATCCAATTAGTTATTTTAAAGACTAAAGTTTAGAATAGTGGAATGACATTCAATCAAGTCAGTTAAGGCATTAATTTGAATCACCTTTAATTTATTTATTTATTTATTTATTTATTTATTTATTTATTTTTAAGATTTTATTTATTTGACAGAGAGAAACACAGCCAGAGAGGGAACACAAGCAGGGGGAGTGAGAAAGGGAGAAGTAGGCTTCCCATGGAGCAGGGAGCCCGATGTGGGGCTCGATCCCAGGTCTCTGGGATCATGACCTGAGCCAAAGGCAGCAGCTTAACCAACTGAGCCACCCAGGTGCCCCACCTTTAAGTTATTTAAATACAGAAAGAATATATACACTTTTATATGTTATAGCATCTCCAACTTTTTACTGTTTTATATAAATCTTTGAAAATTAAAGGTCTTAGAATTTGAAGGCAATTTCTACTTCAATTAAATAGATAAAATGTCATTGCATACATCTTATATATAATACAGTTTAACATTTTATTACTAATCAACTTTAAAGTGAAATAAAATTCACACATATATTACACTCACCATTACAGATATTTAACAGAATATATGTGTCCCATCACCATTTGTTTTTATTTGTAAGTAAATTATGGTTTTCTATATACTTTCTTCATAAAATTAGTGACCAACATCTCTTGAAGAGACTTGAAACAATAGATATAATAAAACTAAATTTAAAATTCAGGATAGTATAGAAAGGCCACTTCTTTATTTATTTGTGTATTTTCTATTTGCTACCACCACCAGGATCTGCACCTATGGTGGCTCCACCAAAGCCTTATCCTAGGCTTTGAGGCTTACCTGAGCAGCACTCCTACCTCACGATGCTTAGCATCCACGGGGTGGAAGATGGAGGGAGGCTTCAGCCCTGGGGGGAAACCACCACATGCCTTCCTGACTCCCTTTTCCTCTCACATAGGTCACTGACCACCAATGACAGCCAGTATTGGCCCAATGCTCCAGCACCATCTGTTTCTGACGCTAGTTGATTCGGCAGGTGAGCTGCTGCACACTCCTTAGCAGATTCCAACTTCCGTAACTGCTGTCCTGTTGAAAAGCCACATATTTAAAGGATCTGTAACATTCAAATAAATATTATATCTGTTCACTGCTACTATTATTGTTATTATATTAATTTTATAAGCAATACAATACCTGTTAACTGAGGAGTGTTTAGATTAAGAAGAATCATGAGGCTTAGTGTGGTGGTTTTAAAATATAATGGAAATTCTTTCACCTTCTTCGCATAAAAAGGTGGAAACTAATTCCCCTCCCCTTTAATGTGGGATGGTCTTAAGGGATTAAATCTAAAATAAAAAAATGGAAGTGATATAGTGACTTCAAAGGCTAGGTCATGAAGAGCATAGTTTCTGTGTGGCTCTCTTTCTCCTTCATGGCTCATTCTGGGGAAAAACCAGCCCCCATGTCTTGAGAATACTCAAGTAGTGCTGTGGAGAGGTCCTTTGTAGCAAGGAAGTATGCTTCCCAACTAAAAAGTTAGCACCTGGGTGGCTCAGTTGGTTGCGCGACTGCCTTCAGCTCAGGTCATCATCCTGGAGACCCTGGATCGAGCCCCACATCGGGCTCCCTGCTTGGCGGGAGGCCTGCTTCTCCCTCTCTTGCTCCCCCTGCTTGTGTTCCCTCTCTGGCTGTGTTTCTCTCTGTCAAATAAATAAAATCTTGGGGCGCCTGGGTGGCTCAGTTGGTTAGGCGACTGCCTTTAGCTCAGGTCATGATCCCGGAGACCTGGGATCGAGTCCCACATCGGGCTCCATGCTCGGCAGGAAGCCTGCTTCTCCCTCTCTCACTCCCCCTGCTTGTGTTCCTTCTCTGGCTGTGTTTCTCTCTGTCACATAAATAAAATCTTTAAAAAAATAAAATTAAATAAATAAATAAATAAATAAATAAATAAATAAATAAAATCTTAAAAAAAAAAGTTAGCACCTAATTGGCAGCCATATAAGCGAGCTACATTGGAAGCAGATATTCTTGCCCTGCTAATCCTTCAGGTAACTGAGTCATCAAAGATCTGGATACAACTATCGAGATGGAGGAAACACAAATGTAAAGTCTCAAGGTTTGACATATAAGATGTGTTGAAAATGCCAAAAGATAGTCACTATGATTACAGCATAAAGAAAAGAGGATAAGTAGGAAGAGTAACTGGACGGTGAGGTAGACTTACTAGCTGAAATTCAGTTACGGTCACTTCAGGTACCAGTACTCATCTTAGTTCTAATAAGTTGATGTCTCAAAAAAGGATTGCTTAAATCAGGAAAGCTAAAGAAACAGCCATTTCTACTTATTTAGAACATTTATGGAAGGCACATTCACATTGCACTTGCTTGATATTTAATCAGATTTTTAGATTGGCAAAAATGATGGGATGAAGTTGCTCGGTCTAAGTCATAACACCTCATTTGATAGCCTGCTGAATAGATGAAAGTATTATATCCATTTCATTCTTTTAATTCATGTCCATGAGTACCAATTAAAATATGATTGCTGTTACATGAAAAAAAAGTATAACCTCTGCAATATTATCAGAACTTTATTGCTATTATTTTTTGAGATATGAACTGAATAACTTCTTATGTGTTTCTTCCTCTATCACTCACACGCTTATGGAGAGGAAACAATCATTATTTAAACACTTAAAGATACACCCAGGATCAAAATCAAGGATACACTGTTGGTTTTATAAAAATAAAAATACTTTCACTTACATTCTCATTTGAAAGTCAGGGATTCTAGAAACTGAAAGGTGTTGATTCTTATCTCACTTTATACAGAAGCCCTTACTCTCCTTTCTTAAAATAGAGCTGATTGAGGAAGAAAGCCCTTACTTCTATATGTTATTAAGTCTTCTACCTGAGTCAAGTCATGAACTCTTATAATGCCATCATATTCAAGATGCATTTTAAATGGGTTGAGAATCAGCTTACTACAGGGGGAAAAAAGGAAACTTGGAAAAAAAGGAGATAGGTAGTCTGAAAACTTAATCTACAAATTAAGCCCATAATGAATCTCCGCAGGGATACATAAAACTACTTTAACACTCACCATACCTATTTGTCTTGATTAATTGTATTACATACATATTTTAAGGGACTTGCCTGGAGGTCTCAAGTTAGATCAAGAAAAAAATGGATTGGACTGAGGTTGATCAGCACTGAAACAGAAGAGATTAAGAAGGAAATGCACACAGAACTCACCAAAGCACTGTCTGGGGGAGAGTGAGTCTTGGTCATATATATTATTATGGTCCCATTATGAGAAAGAATGCTCAACTGTAGGGAATCAGAATATGCCACTCTGAAGTATCTCTTTGGTATTAGGATGAATTTAAGTTCATTTATTTTTAAATTTAATTTTTTTTAAATATTTTATTTATTTATTCGACAGAAAGAAACACAACTAGAGAGGGAACACAAGCAGGGGGAGTGAGAGAGGGAGAAGCAGGCTTCCTGCCAAGCAGGGAGCCCGATGTGGGGCTCGATCCCAGGTCTCCAGGATCATGACCTGAGCCAAAGGCAGTCGCTTAACCAACTGAGCCACCCAGGCGCCCCTAATTTAATTTTTTTAAAGATTTTATTTATTTGACAGAGAGAAACACAGCTAGATAGGAAACAGAAGTGGGGGTGAGAGAGGGAGAAGCAGGTTTCCTGCCAAACAGGGAGCCAGATGTGGGGCTCGATCCTGGGACACCAGGATCATGACCTGAGTCAAAGGCAGACGCTTAACCACTGAGCCACCCAGGCGCCCCTAAGTTCATTTTTTAAAAGATTTATTTATTTGAGAAAGAGAGAGAGCATGAGTGAGCATGGGGGAAAGGTAGAAGGAGAGAGGAAGAATCTCAAGCAGATTCCCTGCTGAGTGCAGAGCCCAACATGGGACTGGATCTCAGGATCCTGAGATCATGACCTGAGCCAAAACCAAGAGTCATACTCTCAAATGACTGAGTCACCCAGGCACCCCTTAGTTGATTATTTTTAAGAAACAGAAGACCCACTTAGTTCTTCTTTTTACCTCCCCCTTAAATGCCTTAAAGAATTTAGAGGATTTGTTCCAGAAAGAGAGCTATCGCATAGATAACTACATTATGCTATGAACTAGGTATGGTAAACAGGAATCTAGCAAAGACTGTTGTTAAAATTCCTCCCTTTGTCTCACCGTTTCTGTATGGCCCAACAAACATTTGTTTACCAAGTATTTACACTCATTCATCTTCCTATGAATTGCTTTCCTGTCCGGAAGGTGCATGATCCGCCCTTCCCTCCATGTGCAAGGCACCAGAAATTCTGGTGGAGGTACCTGTGAATGTGAATGAAAGCCCAGAGGGGCTTTCCCGGCCTAGAATCCGAACCACTCTTCGAGTCCGGTCTCCTCATTTTATCGCCGACTCCGTCACCACCTTTGGGGAACCCCGACCGTTACCGTTGCCAGGGCCGGCTCCAGGCACTTTCCTTCCTTTTGAAGTTCCAGACCCCTACCCCCTTCTCCTTAGCTCTAGATGGCCAATACACCTCATTTTGCCTAACTGACTTTGGAATCTTTCTTGTGTATGTGGATTCCCCCAATGTATGAAATTAGTTTTTCTTCTGTCATTTTAATTATTTGACTGGCCCAAAACAATTAAGAGAGGAAGGGGGAAAATTTTCCCTGCCCAATACTACCTTAGAGTTGAAGGATACTTCTGAAGAATCTCTTACCAGACTCCATGCTTCCTTAGCAGTATTTGGGTTATAGTATGGTTTCTCACTATATACCTGCCTAAAAATATAGATTTTACTCATGTCAACACATGTTCTATTACATAGGAACTCTTGTATACAGATGTAGATCGACAGATCGACAGATATATTTTTATTTTAATTGTATAATTAAAAAATTTTTTCACACAATTCTAAACTTGGTGAATATAAATCTAATTTTGAGTGATGAATCTATTATTGTTATGCTCTTGAGATCCACTATCTGATCCAAAAAGTACATAGACCTGAGCCTGGACAATGGTAAATTAAGCAAAAGAATGTCCTTCAAAAACACCTTCGGGTACACGGGTTTTCATTGTTTTTTACACATTTACATTGCTGTGTCTTTCTTTCAAGTTTATTAGGAATCATTTGACAAATTTTTCTCAATGGATCTCCTCTGGGTTTCTTTCTCTTTGGGAGGGGCTCTGCCAACACACACAAACATACTCCCTTCCCCCCACTGGCAATAAAACAATTATGGGCTACCTACTGAATGGGCAAAAATAGTAGCAAATCATAAATCTGATAGGTTAATATCTAAAATTTTAAAGAACTCATACAAGTCAATAGCAAAGAAACAATCCGATTTAAAAATGGGCAGAGGACTTGAATAGACATTTTTCCAAAGACAACACACAAATGGTCAACAGACTCACTGAAAGACATTCAACATCAATAATCATCAGGGAAATGCAAATTAAAACCACAATGAGATATCGCCTCACATGTGTTAGAATGGCTAGTATCAAAAATAGAAGAAATAACAGGTGTTGGCAAGGACATGGAGAAAAGGGAACCCCTGTATACTGTTGCTGGGAATGCAATGGGTGGAACAACTATGGTAAACAGTATGAAGGTTCCTCAAGAAATTAAGAATAGGATTATCATATGATCCAGCAATTCTACTTCTGGGTATTTATCCAAAGAAAACAAAACACTAACTTGAAAAGATATATGCACTGACATGTACACTGGAGCATTATTTAGAGTAGCCAAGATGGGGAAACAACTTAAGTGTCCATTGATGGATAAATGGATAAAAAAAATGTGATACACATACACAAATACATACAATGGAATATTATTCTGCCCTTAAAAATAATAAAATCCTTCCTTTTGTGGTAACATGGATGGAACTTGGGGCATTATGCACAGTGAATTAAGTCAGAAAAAGAAAAATACCATATGATCTCACTTATATGTGGAATGTAAAATAAAAAAAAAACAAGCTCAGTTCACAGATGCACAGAACAGATTGATGGTTGCCAGAGTTCGGAGATGGGGGTGGGGTGAAATGGGTGGAGGGAATCAAAAGGTACAAATTTCTAGTTATAAAATAAATGTCATGGGGATGTAATATATAGCATGGTGATTATAGTAAAAAAATTACTGTATTATTTATTTGGAAGTTATCAAGAAAGTAAATCATAAAAGTTCTCATCGAACACACATACAAAAGTCTGTAACTATATATGGTCATGAATGTTAACCAGACTCATGGTGGTGATCATTCTGTAATACGTGCAAATATAGAATCATTATGTCCCACAGCTAAAACTAATTTAATACTGTATGATAATTAAAAATGAACTTTCAGCAAAGCAGATTTGAAAGAGCTTTTATGGTCAATCACTATTCTTACTTCACTGATGTAAGTAATCCCTCCAAATTTATTGAAATTAGACGATGTGCAAGCAAACTGGTCTTACTATGGTAGTTTTTGACAAAAATGGAGATGATTACAGACAGAAAAATTGTGTCAGTAATACACCTTTATGGATATCAGATTCTAGTACTTTTAATGGCACTGAGGTTTTGTTTTCCCCTATAACTGGACAGGATTCTGAATTCTTTTGGTTTCCTCCAGTATTTTGCCAGAAATCTCCAAACTAACATTTCCAGTTTTCTCTCACTGTTTTGACTTGGAATAACTATGAAATTAAAACTGTGTTTTCCTGAAGTCATGCAAACTAAAGCTGGACAACTTCAGAAAAATCACCACAAAAGTTCATGTGCTGGCAATCTTTGTGCCTGTTGCTGTAGGCCACCAATGAAGTTCAACAGAACCCTTGATGACATCATCAAAAGACATTCAAACTGCAAACTAGTAAAATCTATGAGACTCAAACTGCCATCCTAAATTTATTATTTGAATATGATTCAAACTCAACTCTAGAAACTTTCTAAACTAGCTGCTTGCCAAACTTCAAAAATGAACTTAAAATTTGAACTATTAACCTTTGTTATTCTTTTGTTTCTATAGAAATGCCTCTCGTTAAATTACCTCATTGTTCATATAATATAGAGGCACAATTTAGGTGGAAGCTCACCTGTAACATCATCTGAAATAAAACAACGTCATGGGGGCACCTGGGTGGCTCAGTTGGTTAAGCAACTGCCTTCGGCTCAGGTCACGATCCTGGAGACCCGGGATCAAGCCCTATATCGGGCTCCCTGCTCTGCGGGAAGCCTACTTCTCCCTCTTTCACTCCCCCTGCTTGTGTTCCCTCTCTGGCTTTGTTTCTCTCTGTCAAATAAATAAAATCTTTAAAAAAAAAGAATATCTAAGACAACAAAAACAAACAAAAACAAAACAAAACAAAAAAACAACATCATGTTCATTCTGTCCTAAGTAATCATTAGGATATGTGTTTGCTAATACATCATGCTGTGTCTAGGCAAGTAACTTTAAAAAATTATAACCAACTTAAGAAGTATATAGCAATACAGGCCTACCTCAAGAAGCATGAAAAATCTCAAACAACCTAACCTTATACTTAAAGGAACTAGAAAAAGAACAAAATCTAAAGCCAGCAGAACAAAGGAAATAATGAATATTAGAGCAAACATAAATGATAGAGAAACCAAAAACAAAAACAACAGAACAGAACAATGAAACCAGGAGACAGTTCTTTGGAAAATATCAATAAAACTCATAAACTTGTAGTAACACTTATCAAAAAGAAAATCACAAATGAGAGAGGAGAAACAGCAGCAAACACCATGGAAACACAAACAATTCTTCTTTGTTTTTTAAGATTTTATTTACTTCACAGAGCAAGAAACCACAGGCAGGGGGAGTGGGAGAGGGAGAAGCAGGCTCCTCCTGAGCAGGGAGCTCAATGTGGGGCTTAATCTTACCAAAAATGAAACAGGAAGAAATAGAAAATGTGAACACACTGATAACCAGCAAAGAAATTGAATCAGTAATCAAAAAACCCCCAACAAACAAGTCCAGCATCAGATGACTTCATAGGTGAATTCTACCAAACATTTAAGGAAGAGTTAATACCCATTCTTCTGTAAGTATTCCAAAAAATAAAAAAGGAGGATGCACTTACAAATTCATTCTATGAGGCCAACATTACCCTGACCCCCAAACCAGACAAAGATACCACTAAAAAAGAGAAACACAGGTCAATATCTCTGATGAATATAGATGCAAAAATCCTCAACAAAATATTAGCAAACTGAATCTAACAACACATTAAGAAAATAATCGGGTGCCTGGGTGGCTCATTCAGTTAAGTGTCTGCCTTTGGCTCAGGTCATGATCTAGGAGTCCCAGGATTGAGTCCTGTATGAAGCTCCCCACTCAGAGCAGAGTCTGCTTCTCACTCCAACTCTTCCCCTTCTCATGCTCTTTCTCTCTCTCTCTCAAATAAATACTTTTTTTTTTAAAAAAAAGGTTTTATTTATTTGACATAGAGAAACACAGCTACAGAGGGAACACAAGCAGAGGGAGTGAGAGAGGGAGAAGCAGGCTTCCTGCTGAGCAGGGAGCCCAATGTGGGGCTCGATCCTGGAATCCCAGAATCATGACTGGAGCTAAAGGCAGACACTTAATGACTGAGCCACCTAGGCACCCCTCAAATAAATAAATATTTTTAAAAAATCATTCACCACATCAAGTGGGATTTATTCCTGGGTTGCCAGGGTGGTTCAATATTCACAAATTAATCAATATGCTATACTACCTTAATTTAAAAAAAAGGATAATAACCAAAGGACCCTTTCAACAGATGTGTAAAAAGCATTTGAGAATGTACAATATCCATTCATGATAAAAAATCCTCAAGAAAGCAGGTTTAGAAGGGACATACTTCAACATAATAAAGGCCATCTATGAAAAAGCCATAGCTAATATCCTCCTGAACAGGGAAAAATTGAGAGCTTTGGATGTCCACGCTTACCACTGTTATTTAACATAGTACTGGAAGTCCTAGCTTCAATAATCAGACAACAAAAAGAAAGAAAAGGCAACCAAATTGGCAAGGGAAAAGTCGAACTTTTAGTATTTGTAGATGACATGATACTATATATACAAAACCCAAAAGACTTCACCAAAAAACTGCTAGAGCTGATACATGAATTCAGTAAAGTTGCAGGATACAAAGTAACATAAAGAAATCTGTGGCATTTCTACACACCAATAGTGAAGCAACAGAAAGAGAAATTAAGGAATCAACTCCATTTAGAAATGCACCAAAAACTGCAATATATCTAGGAAGAAACTTAACCAAAGCAGTAAAGATATGTACTCTGAAAACTATAAAACACTGATAAAAAAGAAATTGAAGACAACACAGAGAAATGGAAAGACATTGCATATTCATGAAATTGAAGAAAACTATTCATAAAATGTCTATTCTACCCAAAGAAACCTATTATTTAATTAAATACCTCTCAAAATACCAACTGCATTTTTCACAAAGGTAGAACAAACAAACCTAAAATTTTTATGGAGCCACAAGACCCAGACTAGCCAAAGCAACCTTATAATAGAAAAGCAAAATTCATAGCATCAGAATTCCAGACTTCCAAGTTATATCACAAAGCTGTTAACAATCAAGACAGCATGATACTGGCACAAAAAAAGACAGATCAATGTAATAGAAAACCCAGAAATTAACCAACAACTATATGGTCAATTAGTCCTCCACAAAGCAGGAAAGAATATCCAATGGAAAAAAGACAGTCTCTTCAACAAATGGTGTTGGGAAAACTGAATGGCAACATGCAAAAAAAGGAAACTGGATTATTCTCTCTCACCATACACAAAAAATAAACTCAAAATATATTAAAGACCTCGATGTGAGATCTGAACCATAGAAGTCCTTGAAGAAATCACTTGCAGTAATTTCTCTGACATGGGCTGTGCAACTTTTTTCTAGATGTGTCTCGTTGAGGCAAGGGAAACAAAAGCAAAAATAAACTATTGGGACTACAGCAAAATAAAAAGCTTCTGCACAGCAAAGGCAACAATCAAGAAAACTAAAAGGCAACTTGCAGAATGGGAGATATTGGCAAATAACATATCTGATAAATGGCTAGTATCCAAAACCTATAAAGAACTTATAAAACTCAGGGGCGCCTGGGTGGCTCAGTTGGTTAAGCGACTGCCTTCGGCTCAGGTCATGATCCCAGAGACCCGGGATCCAGTCCCACATCGGGCTCCCTGCTCAGCGGGAAGCCTGCTTCTCCCTCTCTCACTCCCCCTGCTTGTGTTCCTCTCTCTGGCTATGTTTCTCTCTGTCAAATAAATAAACAAAATCTTTAAAAAAATAAAAGAACTTATAAAACTCAACACCCAAACCCCAAATAATCCAATTAAAAATGGGCAGAAGACATGAACATTTCTCCAAAGAAGACATAACAGAAGGCTAACAGATACATGAAATGAAGCTCAACATCACTGATCATTAGGGAAAGGCAAATCAGCTCACGCCTGTCAAAATTGCTAAAATCCACAACACAAGAGACAACAGGTGTTGATGAGGATATGGAGAAAGAGAATCCTCTTGCACTATTGGTAGGAATGCAAACTTGTGCAGGCAGTGTGGAAAACAGCATAGAAGTTCCTCAAAGTTAAAAAGAGAACTACCTTACAATCCAGTAATCCCACTATTGTGTACTTACCCAGAGAACACAAAATTACTAATTCAAAGGGACACATGCACCCTGATGTTTATAGCAGCATTATTTACAACAGCTAAATTACAGAAACAGCCGAGGTGTCCATTAACTACTGAATAAAGATGTGGTGTGTGTGTGTAAAAATGTATCATGAAATATTACTCAGCTATAAAAAGGAATGAAATCTTTAGATTTGCAACATGGAGCTAGAGAGTACTATGCTAAATGACATAAGTCAGTGAGAGAAAAACAAATACCATATGATTTCACTCATATGTCAAATTTAAGAAACAAAAACGAGTAAAGAGAAAAAAAGAGAAGGGGGCAAAGCAAAAAACATGCTTAACTATAGAGAACTGATGGTTACCAGAAGGAAGATGGGTTGGGGGGGGATGGGTGAAACAGGTGATGGGGATTAAGGAGTGCACTTGTTGTGATGAGCACCAGGTGATGGATGGAAGTGTTGCATCACTATATTGTGCACCTGAAATTAATAACACTGTAAACTAACTGGAATTCAAATAACAATTTAAAAAATTATAACCCAGTTTATTTTATTGTTAAATCTTGGCTCCTGGGAAGCTCTGCTCTAAAGAATTTTCTGATCTTTGGTTATTTTTTTCCTAAAAGTCATCACATTAACCTCTCTAATGTGTTATATACTCTCAAAGGTTTTAAATGCCTATCTTTACACCAAATGGTAGCCATCAGGATCAAACAACTGAATGCAACAAACAATAATTACATAAATGGTGAAGACTGTGACTACATGACACTCTGGTCTGATGACTTAACTAGTGGAAACAGCAAATATGATTCTTTGACTTGATTTTATCATTGGAGGTAAATGAGAATAACACTATACTCATTAGTGACAATCAACCTACTGAATGACCAAGAGGAGAGGTAGAGGTGGGGATTGTTAAAATCAAAAACAAATGGAGACCAGCCTTGAAAATTCCCTAAGCAGGCAAAGCCAGTTTAGTCATACAAAGCTTAACTTAGTTTATTTTGCAAAACTAACTAACCTGTGTCATTTCTTGCTCCTTGGGAAATCATAAGCAAAACTTAAACTGTTTCCTAAGGTTAATGTGAGGTAACTACTGACCAATTCCCCAATGTTTAAGAAAATTCTAATACTATAACCAGTCATTATTAATAATGAAAAGTCACTGCCTTCTTACTACAGAAGCTACTTTATAACAATAAGCCCCCAAACCTCCATGTTTTGGTTTAAGCCGTCCTGGTTGGTGAGCTTTTAGTGTGTGCACAGTAAACTTTACTACCACTTCAGCAATCCACTGGTTTTACTTCTGCTACCTTTAAATTTTTGACAATGAACCCAGAAGACTACAGGCCAAAAAGACTCTCCCATGGGGAAGCACCACCCTGGCAGCATCAGTGTGACTACACACATGGAGGCAGGGTGTGTCCTCTGCCACCTTACAGACCTCAGATCCAAGTTCAAAGACCTTTATGGCCACTAGCCTGTTTGAGAACTGGTAGCCCAAGAGCCTTTGAATCTCTAGGCTGCCTAGTGGCAAAGAAACCTCCAGCCCTATCAGCAATCATTCCTCCCACATGCTAGAGCCTAAGGACCTTTCAGAAACCCAAGCGATGTAAAATCCAGTTCCTGCTAAGCCATCAGCAGGACTAGCACTTCAAGCCTCAGTCCAGTCCAGCCTTTGAGCCCAAGAGTGTTCCGGAAACCTACCTGCCACCTCGGGGTACCAGGAGTACTTCTGGACACTTTCTGCCCTGGGGATGGTGCCCTGACAGTCCTTTATGAGATCAAACAGTACACAAACTGTGTTCCAGAGTATCCTTATGGTACCCAGTTCCCTTCCTATAGAATACGAGAATCCACTGGCAATCATCCTTCTCGGATAGAGAGGCTGCACGCGTCCTTTCGCTCATCTTAATCACAACATGCTAGTGCCCCCAGGAATCTTCCGGCCACAGGACTTCCTGCCAGTTAGGGCTCCAGAACTTCTTCAACTCATCTGTACAAATGCTGAGGAACTGAATGCTCTTAGGCAACCACTCTGCCCATCTACTATGAAAATGAGAGGGTTTTTGGTTACACTGGCATCCGGCAGAGAAAGCATGAATCTTTCAACCCTCAGCCATGGCTTAAGCTCAGGAAGCGTGAGCCTTCTCGGCTACTGTCTCTCTTTAATCAAGTGCCCGGAACCTTCCTGCCAGGAACCTGCCTGCTCTTCAAGGTTCCGCAGATCCTTCAGTTCCCCAGGCAGTTCTCCTGTGGTGGAAACTCAGGCAAGCTTACTAAGCTGTCAACAGACCTTTTTGGTCTGGAGACATCTCTGCTCTGGTGGCTTGACTATATTCTGAAACTTTTCTACCACTTTGCTGGTGTCACAGGGTAGAAACATGCGGCAAGGAAGGGACTGCTGGACACCTGTCCTGGAAGCCCTTTTGGCAGTGATACAGTGCACGTAGTGCCAGCAGCCCTGCCCAAAATCCTTGCGGTTGGAATACATGGTCCTTTTGTTTTTTTTTTTTTTAATTTTATTTATTTATTTGACAGAGAGAAATACAGCTAGAGAGGGGACACAAGCAGGGGGAGTGAGAGAGGGAGAAGCAGGCTTCCCGCGGAGCAGGAAGCCCGATGTGGGGCTCAATCCCGCAGGTCTCCAGGATCATGACCTGAGCCGAAGGCAGTCGCTTAACCAACTGAGCCACCCAGGCGCCCCTACATGGTGCTTTTTGGAACTAAACTTGCAGTTCTCTAAAGCCAGGGCCCCTTCCCCTTTTGTCTGGTATACTAACAATATTAGCATCACAAAAGCCCTTCAGCCCAAAACTCCAGGGAGTTCCACCCACAGTCAAAGCTGGGTACCTGGGAATTTTCTGGCCATTAGTTTGCCTGCCTGCTTGTGATTCCTATTGGCTCATTAATCTGAACTCTGAGCTTTTTCATTTACTGTACTTCCCCCTTCTGCCCTCACCTGCCTAAGCATCATGGGAAGCTTCCGACCACCAATTCAGACACCTCACTAGAATTCCAGGATTTCTTCTGGTCCGTAAACATCAAGGAGGTGTGTATTCTTCAGACCATGTTCTTCCCTTGAGCCTATGGAACCCAGAGACCTCGGGCATCTGGGACCCCTGGAGTTCTGGCAGACAGGTTCGGTCCAAGGAAGTGGCACTCCAGGAGCACTTCCAGATACCTTCTGCCCTGGCCCGGTAACTTGTGGGTCCTTTATGAACTGAGCCTGCATACTCGATTCCAGGGGAGCCCTTATGGGCACTAGCTTGCTGGGGAATATACGGTCTTATAAGAAACCATCCATCTAGAACACGGGTTTCAGTACCTTACCTCCATATGTATGGTGCCCTGAGGAACCTTCCGGCCACCAGACTTCCTACCAGCTAGGGTCCCAGAATTTCTGCCGGCCCTTGGCCTAAAAGCACACTCTAGTGAGTCCAAGGTTCTTTAGTAACCAGATAGCCTACCCACCAATGGTGTTAAGAAAGGCACCCTTAGGGGCACCTGGGTGGCTCAGTTGGTTGAGCGACTGCCTTCGGCTCAGGTCATGATCCCGGAGACCGGGGATCGAGTCCCACATCGGGCTCTCTGCTCGGCGGGAAGCCTGCTTCTCCCTCTCTCACTCCCCCTGCTTGTGTTCCCTCTCTGGCTGTGTTTCTCTCTGTCAAATAAATAAAATCTTTAAAAAAAAAAAAGAAAGAAATGTTTCTGAGAAGAAAAATAAACATGGAAAATTATACGAATTAATTTATAAAAAAAAAAAAAAAAAAAGAAAGGCACCCTTGGCCATGGCACTGGCCGCTGGCAGAAGGATCGGCCTCAATCACATTTTAGTCAATGGGAAAACTGATGAAGTAATATCCTCCTCAGCCACTGCCCACCCATTCAGCTGGTGCCCTAAGGTAACCTTCCTGATAACAACCTAACTCCTCACTCCTTGCTAAGGTTTCAGGGATTCCGCAGACCACCCCCCCCCCATTTCCCAGGAGAGTTCTTACTGGTGGAAGCATGGGCTCCTACCACTGTATTAGCAGCAATCAGCCCTTATACCCTGGGTCCATTGAGCCATCACTCCCTCTCACAGTCCAGAACCCTAAAATGTACATGTCTGACCCTTCACTGGTGCCTTGTGGTCGACACATCTGGACATCATGTTCCCTGACACTGCTGCCTGATGACCCTTTGGACAACCAAACTTCCAGTGTACCACAGTCTTGTGATCAGAATTAAGAATGCTTCCTGTGGAATATGTAGCCCTACTGGAAACCATACTAACAGTTCACTGGTGCTTGGGGTCCCCTTCGGCATGACATGTTCATATCATAAGGGCCATTCCAGCCCTTAAATTTTCCATGTCCTCCCTGCCCATAATCCATATGGGAATCAGATTTCTCCACCATCAATGTGATCACCTGATGCTGAAACTAGAGTATATTCTGTCCAAGTACAGGCCTTTCTCTGAGGTACCATGGGTTCCTTTCATTAAGGAATTTGAGCTCTTTAGGCTACCCTCCTTTCCCAAGTGCCAGTGCTCTTGTGAACCTTGGACCACCAAAAGTTGCCTTGTTCTAGGACTCTACCCCTCCTTCTGGCAGTAATGTGCCATTTATGTGCATACCCTTATAACCATCACACTTCCCAAAGGCTGTGGAACTCAGGGCCTTCTGTACATCTGGTCCATTTTGATCAGTAGAAACCTGGAAGTTTTTCTTCTGGAATCACACTGGTCTAGGCGATGGCACTCACAAAGGACATCTGGACATGTTATACTCTTGTGTTGTTGATCTGTGGGTCCTTTCTGAGACCAGACAACCTGTGCATAGCCCTTTTGTGCACTAGCTTGCACCCTTGCTGTGCAACAGGTATTTTTATTAGCAACCACCTATCTAGAACTCTAGTGCGCATGGTTCCTTTTTGCCACCAAAACTATGTCCAGGTGTTGACCTAGGAAAGCTTCTGGCCATCAAGGGTGCTGCCATTTAGGGTACTCCATTTTCTACAGGCTCACACTCTATACATATTCTGGGGAACTCAGAGTTCTTTGGTGACCTGCCTGGCTGTCTTAGTGGAAAGGAAAAGTATTTTCAGTCACAGTTCTGCCATGCTGAAGCAGAATCTTGAGCACTTTAGGCCATCAGTCAGCCCTCAAGCTCAGGATTCTGGGACCTTCACAGCTACCATCTTGCTCTATCTTGGGGGAACCAGATAATCTTCCTCCCAACAACCTCATGACTAAGAGGGGTTCCAGGGATTATTCAAGCTCCCATATTGTCTTTATGCAGTAGAGTCACGGGCCCCTCCTACTTGGCTTTCACAAGGACAGGGTCATTTCACACTTTCTCAGTCCCCAGGACTTTTCCAGATGTGTGCTTACCACTATATTGATGCCCAGGTGAGTACTTCCAGACACCATCTTCTTTGGCATTGCTGTCCTGGGGGCCCTTTTGTGCCCAGATTGCCTGTGTAATGGAATAGTATGGGACAAAGTAAGAATTCATGTGGAATATATGCCTCTACTGGAAACCATACTTGTACTCTTATTGTGTTAGTGTCATGAGGACCCTTATGTCACTATAAATTTTGGGAGTCCTTCATGCAGTACATGGACAACATGTTGGGGAACTGGGGTTTCTGGCCATCAATTTAAATGCCTGCTAATTGAAACTGAATCACCATTGGTCACAGTTTAGGGCTCCTGCTGGGATACCTTGAGCCTTCTGGATCCAGGTTCTGAGCTTCTCAGACACTACCCATCCTCTTTCCCTATTCCCTACTTTTCCCATGTCCCCAGTTGGTGTCCCAGAAAATATTCCAAACAACAACATGGTCCTTCACTAAGCTTCCAGGGCTCCTTCTGGCCTTGAGTAATCACGTGTGCCTCAGAGTCAAATATTATTTGCATACCACCCTGGCTGCATGGTGAAGACCTCAGAAGTCTTAGAGTCACTGGACAGGCCTAGAACTGGGTAACTCGTGGCCCTTTCAGTTCTCAGCTACTCTGTTTTCAATAGAACCTAAAATCCTTTTGGCCAAGAGCCTCCAACAAGTGAGTGTATCTAGGGACCTTCCCATCACCATCCGGCCTGACCTGTGGGGTTCCCCATGTCCTTATGGCCCCTAGTCTTTGAGATGGAGAATCATATACCATCTGACCACCACCTACCCTCCAGACTGTAAGCAAGGGTCCATTAGGGATCATTTCCATCCCAACCTCTAGTATCAGGCAGGGGTGAGGAATGTAGTTTCCATGCATATGGTATCCCATCACTGGGACACTGGAAGAACTTCCAGATGTAGTCTGTCTTGGAGCTGGTGTCTTGGGGGTCTTTCCTAAGATCAGCCTGCTTATATACTGGCTCTAGGAGATCCCTTAAGCTTACTAGTCTGCTTAGTGCCGTGGAACACAGTACTCTATAAGCAATCATACAGAACTCTGGTATAAGAGGTCCCCTTCTGCCACCACACCTCCATCTAGACAGTGTACCCAGAAACCTTCAGGCCTCCACACTTCCTGACAGCTAGGGTTCTGGAATACCTACTGGTCCCCAGATTGTATTTCTTCTGGAGAACTGAGTGTTCTTCAGCAACCAGGCTACTATCAGTAGTGAAAAGAGAGCATTTTCCTGTCACAGCACTAATCATCCCTCATGGGAACTGTAAGCCTTTCAGGCCTTCAGTCAGCTCGCAAGCTAGGGGTTAATGAGCCCTCTTAGCAATGGTGTGTTCTTGTGGGTACCCAGGAAACCTTCCTGCCACCAAATTTACCTCTTGCCAAGGTTCTGGAGATCACTCAAACCACCCTTATGCATGGGCTCTTAGTCATAGGCCATCAACCTTATGACCCTTTTCGATCTGCATCCATTTGGATTTCTCAGGCTTTGGGACTTTTCTGAATGTGTGCTTGCTACCATGCTGGTGCCACAGAGGTTTACTTCCCCCTCATCCATTGTCTATCTTTCATGCGAGTGCTCCAAGGAAACTCCACCCTCTCCACTCCACTCCACTCCACACTTCTAGGAATCCTTCAAGCTCCCAGATTGTTATTAAGAGACAGACTTACAGGGTCTTCCTTCTAGGCCATCAGCAAGACAAGGCCTTTCTGCCTGAGTTCAATTGTGCCCTCTCAAATTCTAGGACTCTTCCTGCCACTTCCTGCCAGTTTGCTGGTGCTCCAGGTAGAACTTCTGGATATCATCTTCCCTATGAGCCCATCTAATGACCAGAATGCTCACAGGCAAATCATATGCCATAGATTATACAAACCTTTTGAAAACCATAATTCCAGCACATTGGGACCCTTATGGCCCCTGTTATTCCCATAATATTAGTGTCAGGGGGGCTTTTCTGGCTCTAAAATTAAGGGAGAAATAACAGGGTTAACAAGAATAGTTGAAAACTTTAATATCCCACTTTCCATAATGAACAGAATATTTAGACAAGAGCAGTAGTGATATACAGGGCTTGAAAACACTATGATCCAACTAGAACTAACATGCATGTATAGAAGACACCATTCAACAGTAGCAGAATATGCATTCTTTTCCAGTGCACATAAAACATTCACTAGGGTAGACCATGTGGTAGGCCACAAAATAAGGTCAAAACCCATCAGAGATGAGGTAACAGGGAAAACTGATGCCCCTCAAATTCTAGTGACACATAGTCAGGAAAAGATAACTTGGAGAAGCCCAGGAGAAACAACTACTGGAGCCAGTATCAGTTCTTTTCATCCATCACATCATGCCTGGCTTTCAACAAAATAATTATAAGTCATACCAAAAGACAAGAAACACAACTTGAGGAGACATAACAAGTATCAAAACTAGACACAATATGGCAAAGATTTTAGTACTAACAATAGACACCAAACCACCAATGTAAGAAGCTTAAAGGAGACCAAACAGTATAAATAACCAAAAAGTCTGCTACTAGGTATAGCATGAACAAACTTCAGAAAGTCAAAGACAAAGAGAAAATATTGAAAAAAGCCAGAAGGGGGAAAAACACCTTACATATAGAGGAGCAAGAATAAGAATTACACCAGTCTTCTCTTTAAACGCATGGAAGCAAGATGAGAGTAAAATAAAACATTTACAGTATTCAAAGAAAAAAACACACCAACCTAGAATTCTGTATCCAGAGAAATTATCCTTTAGAAGTGAAGGAGAAATAAAGACTTTCTCAGACTAACAAAAACTGAGGTAATTTGTAGTCCATATACTTGCCTTACTAGAAATGTTATAAGAAATTCTTCAGAGAGAAGGAAAATTATACAGGTAAGAAACTCAGATCTACATAAACAAAAGTCTATTAGAGAAGGACTACTCACTTTAGATATCAATAGTCTAAATATACCAATTAAAGCAAAGAAATTGGCAGAATAAAGAAAAGTTATCTATATATCTTCTATAGAAACTTGTTTTAAAGACACAGGTTTAAAATGAAGGGATCAAAGTATATATTACACACGAGAACTAATAAAAAGAAAGGTGGGGTAGCTATATTAATTTCTGACAAAACAGACATAAAAGTAAGGAAAATAACAGGGATAAAGAGGTAAAGAAGGGCATTAAGTAATGGTAAAAGGATCAATCTTCCAAGAAGTCATAACAACCCTTAATGTGTGTACAACTAAAACACAGCATCAAACTACATAAGGCATAAGCTGACAGAATTGCAGGGAGACATACATGAATCCACTCTTAGAAATGGATATTTCAACACCCCTTAATCAGTAATTAATAGATTCAACAGGCAGAAAATACGTAAGGATGGAGTTCAGCTAAATAGTATCAATCAAATGGATCTAACTGACCTTAAAAAAAATAACTCATCCACCTCAGCAGAATACATCATCAGGTTGACACTGAACATTTGCAAAGACAAGTCACATTCTAGGCTACAAAACACAAGGTAACAAGTTTAGAATAATATAAATAATTATAAATATGAAATAATAAAATTTATATATTATATATTACATATTGTGTTATTACATAATATATTATATATCATTATAGCAACAGAATTTATAATTATCAAACAATATATATTATGCTCTCATATCACAATAAATTAAACTAGATGTCGGTAAGAGAAAGGTGCCCAGAAAATCCCTAAACACTTGGAAATTAAATAGCACAGTTCTAAATAACACTTGGGGGGGCACCTGGGTGGCTCAGTGGTTAAGCCTCTGCCTTCAGCTCAGGTCATGATCCCTGAGTCCCAGAATGGAGCCCTGCATCAGGCTACCTGCTCAGCGGGAAGCCTGCTTCTCCCTCTCCCACTCCTGCTGCTTGTGTTCTCTCTTTGGCTGTGTTTCTCTCTGTCAAATAAATAAAATATTTTTTAAAAAAATTATAAACAAATAAATAAATACATAAATAACACTGGGTTAAATAATAAGTCTTAAGAGAAATTAGACATTTTGAACTTAAAAGAATTTGAAATGAAAATGAGAATACAACTTATTAAAATTGTCTGATGCAGCAGAATTTTGCTTAGAGGGAAATTTATAGCATAAATTAGAAAAGAAAATCAAAATCAATAATCTACGTTTTTCCTTAGAAATCTAGATAATGAAAATTAAGTCCAACATAACAAAAAGAATAAAAATTAGCAGAATCAATGAAATTGAAACAGAAAATTAACCAAAAGATGGTCCTTTGAAAAGATTAACAGAATTGACAGACTTCTAGACTGACTAAGAAAAAATAAGAAGAAATTACTAATATCAGCAATGAAAGGTCCAACTGCTACTAATCCCATAAACACTAAAATGAAAATAAAGGACCATAATGAAAAGCTCTATGCTCACAAATTTGATAACATAGATGAAATGGACCAATTCCTTGAAAGACACAATATGCTAAGATATACACAAGACAAATATCTATATTAGCAACAACAACAACAATAATACCTGGGACTAATAATTAGCAATCATAGCAAAGTTGCAGAATAGTGCTAATATACAAAAGTCAATTGCTTTATTATGTAAAAGCAATGGAATTGAAATCTGAAATTTAAAACAATATCTATGTTAGCACCAAAAATAAATACTTAGGTATAAATCTAATAAAGTATATCTAAGACCTATATGACAAAACTAGAAAAGTCTGATGAAAGAAACAAAAAATGGAGAGATATTCCATATAAATGAATAGGAAAACTAAATATTAATAAGATAACAGTTCTTCCCAACTTTATCTAGGAACTCAATGCAAACTCAGTCATTATCACAGCAAGTTATTTTGTGGATACAAGAGACCTGTGAACAATGCAAGTTATTTTGTGGATACAAGAGACCTGTGAACAATGCAGGGGCTGACCCCCATGCAGTCAATAATCTGTGTATAATTTTTAATTCTTCCCAAATTTAACTACTAATAACCTACTATTGACCAGAAGACTTAGTGATAAAATGGTCAACACATATTTTGTACATTATATGTATTATATAGCATTCTTACAATAAAGTAAGCTAGAGAAAAGAAAATGTAATTAAGAAAATCATAAGAAAGAGAAAATACATTTATTTACTGTACCATAAGAAGTTCATATGTAACTGGAACCATGAAGTTCAAACCCATGTTGTTCAATGGTCAACTGTGCTGACAGAACTGATTCTTAAGTTTATATGGAGAGGTAAAAGACCTGGAATAGTCAACACAGTATTGAAGGAGAAGAACAAAGTCAGAAGAGTGACAATGCTCACTTAAAGTCTTAGTACAAAGCTAAAGTTACCAAGATAGTGGGACAATTGTGAACGAAAAAGACAAACAGGTTAATGGAACAGAAAAGAGAATCTAGAAATAGATCCACTCAAAATCAACTTATCTTTGATAAAGGAGCAAAGTCAACTCAACGGAGAAATAGTTTTTTTAACAAATGATACAGAAACAAGTGGACAAGGTGCCTGGGTGGCTCTGGGTTAAAGCCTCTGCCTTCGGCTCAGGTCATAATCTCAGGGTCCTGGGATTGAGGCCTACATCGGGCTCTCTGCTCAGCAGGGAGCCTACTTCCTCCTCTCTCTCTGCCTCCCTGCCTACTTGTGATCTCTCTCTGTGTCAAATAAATAAATAAATAAAATCTTTAAAAAAAGAAACAAGTGCACAATTAAATGCAAAGAAATGCATTTAAATCTACCCCCCTTCACAATATTTAACTGAAAATGGATCAAAGAGCTAAATGTAAAACACAAAAATATAAAGTACTAGAAGATAACATAGAAAATAATGTAGAGGGGCACCTGGGTGGCTCAGTTGTTAAGTGTCTGCTTTCAGCTCAGGTCAGGATCCTAGGGTCCTGGGATTGAGCCCCACATCAAGCTCTTGGCTTGGTACGAAGCCTGCTTCTCCCTCTCTCACTCACCCAACTTGTTCCTTCTCTTCCTGTGACTCTCTCTATCAAATAAATAAATAAAATCTTAAAAAGAAAAGAGTGTAGGTAATTCTAGTGAGTATTTAGTTTTTAGATACAACATCAAAAACATGAGCCATGAAAGAAAAAATTAAATAGGAATTCATTAAAATTAAAAACTGTAGTGAAAAAGAAGCTATTAAGAGGGTTAAAAGATAAGTCACAGACTGGGAGAAAATCTTTACAAAACATATCTGATTAAGGGTTCTTATCTAAAATATAGAAAGAACTTTGAGAACTCAAAATTAAGAAAATAAAACAATTTAAAATGGGTAAAAAATATACACACTTCACCAAAGAATATATAGGAGGGCAGTTTAAGATCCTGAACACACTGAATCCATACCTACATATAGAGCAATTCCTCTCAAAAAGGAACTGAGGGCAGACTGAAGAGCTTCTGTGCAATAAACCAAAGAGGGACTACATAGAGAAGAGTAGGAGGGAAGGGGAAAAAGTAATAATGGGAACCCCATCACTGACACAGTGACCTTGAATAGGGAGGGATATCATTGAGCAGCCTGTTCCATGCACAACATGGCGCTTGAACCTAGTACCCTGAGATCAAAAGTTACATGCCTTACCAACTGAGTCAGTCAGGTGCCCCCCAATAAAGCTGTTTTTTTTTAAAGCTGTTTTTTAAAAAGATGTTTTTGTGGCACCTGAGTAGCTCAGTTGGTTAAGCATCCAAAACTTGATTTCAGCTCAGGTCTTGATCTCATGGTTGTCAGTTCAAGCCCCACACCCAGTGTGGAGCCTATTAAAAAACAAGATGCTTTTAAAGATGTTTAGGTAACTAAAAACCTTAGATGTACAGTAAGTTACATTAATTAATAATCATTAAATACCTAGATCATTGTAAATGAGATAAAATACTGAAATATTAATTCCTAGGCATAATTTTAAGGGTATATATATTTGGATTTATTAATGAACATATTTATTTTTGCCAAGTTCAGAAACTGTACTATAAGGATATATTACTATATCCTTTATATAACTATAAAAAACTATGAGATGTTTACCTGTAAGTTTTGTTAGTCTGCTATAAAATGCTAGTGTATGATAGTTCATAATTATCCACTTACAAGTTTCCTCTACATAATAGAAATTACCAATTGTTAAAATTTACAACCAACATATTGTATACAAGGTATGCAGAATATGTTTTTATTAAGGAAAAGAAAATAGTTTTGTCCTAAGAACTGGTTGTTTCAGAATGAGAAAAAAGTGGAAGACAAAGCTGAAAAGTTGTAAAAGGTTCACTGACAGGGAATTTTGTTGTATAGGGAATTTTATTGTGGTCTAAGCCAGCTAAGGTTGATAAATTTATTTATATGATTTCTGAAAGGGCTTTAGTATCAAATATTATACTCATGCAAAACTAGAATTTGGTTTTTCACTCTGTTAAATTAACACAGTTTGCTTAGATTATTGTTCTCTTAATAAGAGGTTGTAAAAAATTTTTTATCTTCTGAGTAACCTGCTTTTTAGGCAAATAGGCTAGTTATTGTAGAAATAGAATAAATTCCCATACCTTTTGTTGACTCTATAATGTTCTTGATTGTTTAAGAAAACAAAATGTTCTCACTTTTAAAAGACCTAATGTTTTTTATTATCATGTTACTTCCTGTATTTACTCTTAAAATCTTCCATTGCCACTTGGGTAGGCAAATATTCTTTTACACTGACACTGATACCATTTAATTAAGTATTTAAAAGTCCTGACAACTTGTGACATTTTGCTTTCTCAAACTGAATCCTAAATGTTATCTTTTGTGACTAAAACTGTCTTTGCATTTCCCAGAAGGTCCCCGGAAAATCACAAAAGAAAGTTGCTAGCAATAATTTAGTTTATTTGATGTTTCGAGCTACATGGGAATCACTGTAAATCAGAAGAGACACTTGGCTTTTCCTAGGATAAATATGTATGGGTAAAAATAATAATAAATTAATAAATTAAGTTAAATGAAGTTTCTAGAGATTTATCAATGCCTTTGGTGCCAATGATGCTTCTACTTATCAGAGTTCTGGTACTGCTTTTCTTGGTATTAGACAACAGCAGTATAATGTTATTAATGATAGTTTCAATTATTTTTTAATATTAACTTGATCAAATTTTACTTCTCAAAAGTTAATCCAGCATGTTAGAGAACTCACTCACATTACTACCTATGGAATTTTATTAATTACAAAGATGTTTAGGACCTGCTCCAGACTTGATATTCTTTACTTGATATTTTTGATATATTCTTGGGTATAATCTAAATAATTTCTTGATGTATTCATGGTATATTATATCTTAGGAGTATTACATCTTACATTTGAATATTTTTTCTCTGTAAACACTATATTCATCCATTTTCATGAGTTAGATACCCATTTTTCTTTGAAAATAGGGCTATTAATTATGTTTATAGGTTTTTTGCCCAAAACTTTTTGGATTGCATTTTTCATTTTGCAGGCCTTAAAACAAGCAAACTTCCTGGTTAATCACATTATTTTTATAATGAGCTCATATCAGACCATTCATTTTGAAAATTATCAGTAATAAGTTAACCACAGCTATTTTGTCTTTTGTCATACAGAACATAGCTTTTGTTTTATTCTGAGGCTTCCCTGAAAGTGCCTACCATCAGCTACAGGCCAGAATGTTTGTCTTCAACAAAGGACTGTCTCAGAGATCCACAAAAAGAACTATGCCAGCTGAGTATTCCTGGGTATAGGCTTCTGATGACATCACTATAACAACTTTAAAACCATACCAGTGGCTAGAGTCAGGATTTCCAGAATTCTAGTGGAAAACCATAAGACTGGTAACCCAAATCAAATGGAACAAGAATTAATTACATAGGACTAAATGAACTGATGAAGGATGATTATAGGGTTTGTTTGGAATACTACTGGTACTTTAAATGTTCTATTTCTACACATAAGCTATCTCTAACTCATGACAATTTAGACTACAGTCTTGCAAAAAGAATGAAACATTTATCCTTCTATCCCCCGATCCCTCTATTAATCCAGAAACTCTTATTGAGTATTCTTATTTTCATGGAAATATTAGTGATTTGCACAGATTCAAAGAATCTATCTTTCTTATTAACAGAATGTATTTGGAAACATTGGTTATGCAACTGAGGTTTTGTCTAGAATTTCACATTTGAGAGTAAAGTTCATTTAATGAGCTACAACTAGATACTTTTAAGGACCTAAGGTTGATTTTATGGAACAAATGTTTACATGGAACAAGATGGATAGTCCAGAAATACACCCATACTTATATGGTCAGTTAATCTACAGCAGAAAAGGCAAGAATATACAATAAGGAAAGAACAACAAATGGCATTGGCAAAACTGGACAGCTACATGCAAAAGAATGAAACTGAACTACTTTCTTACAAATAAATTCAGAATGGATTAAAGACCTGAAAATGTGAGACCTGAACCCATAAAACTCCTAAAAGAAAACATAGATATAATCTCCTAGATATCACCCTTAGCAACATGAAAAGATGCTCCACATCACTAATTATCAGGGAAATACAAATCAAAATCACAATGAGCTACCACCGTACATATATCAGAACAGCTAGTATCAAAAGGATAAGAAATAACTGTTGGCAATGATGTAGAGAAAAGGAAACCCTAGTATGCTGGTGGTGAGAATATAAACTGGTACAGCCACTATGAAAAGGAGCATGGAGTTTGATTCCGTTAGTGAGTATTTACTCAAAGAATACAAAACACTAATTCAAAAAGTTATATGCACCCCTACTTTTATGGCAGCTTTATCTAGAATAGTCAAGACACGGAAACAGCCTAAGGTCCATCAATAGAGGAATGGATAAGGAGGATGTGGTGTGTATACACACACACACACACACACACACACAGAGAGAGAGAGAGAGAGAGAGAGAGAGAGAGAGAGAGACAATGGAATAAAACTCAACCATAAAAAAGAATGGGATCTTGCCATGTGTGACAACATAGATGGACCTAGAGGCTATTATGCTAAGTGAAGTAAGTTTGACAAAGAAAGACAAATACCATGTGATCCTTTATATGTGTAATCTAAAAACCAAACAGATGAAAAAACAAACAAGAAAAATGTATAAATACAGAGAACAAATTGCTGGTTGCCAGAGGAAAGGGCTGTGGGAGGTGGGTGTAACAGGTGACGGGGATTAAGAGGTACAAAATTTCAGTTATACCATAAGAGACTCTTAATCTCAGGAAACAAACTGAGGGCTGCTTGGGGGTGGGGGAGAGATCAATAGGGTGGCTGGGTTATGGAAAAATTTTTTTCAGTTCTAAAATAAAGTCATAAAGATGAAAAGTACAGCACAGGGAATATTGTCAATAACGTATTAATGCTGTATAGTGACAGATGATAACTACACTTACCATGGTGAGTACGAATTATATAGAACTGTCAAGTCAGTATGTTGTACACCTGACACTAAACAAACAAAAACTATGTCACATCCTTCTAGGTTATCAGATTCTGGTCTTGTTCACCGTCTTTGAGCTATTTCATACCTCTTTATAAATTGGAAGTAACTGGTGAACATGAAAATTCTGTCTTTTATGGTGGAAACTAAATTGGCCTTCTCTCCCATGGTGGAAAAACCATTTTTGTTATCTACCTCTTAACTGGAATGGATCCTATTACCTTGCCCAAACTGTCAAACTGTACCAAGATTTTCATTCTTCCAGTTGCTTTTACTATCTAGCTATATTCCTCTAAACTAACATTTCCAATTTTTCTATCTCCTTCTCATCTTGGTTATCATCAAAAACTAAAACCTGACTACCAGATCCTTCTAGGGATTATACGTGGTCTCATAGCTGCCTTTTTCTCCAGGATCTGAAGAAGTACTGTTGAGCTAAAGCCAGAACAACCTGATTTATATCTTGAAAGATTCATCACAGCAGCATGGGTTGATTTCTTCAGGGAAAATTGTCTGGGCCACTGGTAAAGGCAGATGAATTGCTCAGGCAAGGCATGCCTTTCAGTCACTAACCTGCCTTCACAGTGTGGGCAGAATCTAGGACTCTTTCCAGCAACCACTGCTGGCACACATTGATGCCCTGAGGTACTTCCGAGTCCCGGCACACCCTCCAGCTCCTTACCTGGTGCCCTTTCAGCCACAGCATGGTTCCTGTGGTGAGGATCCGTGGGGCTCTTGGGGCCACAATCCAGCCCGACTGCTGTGGAACTCAAATCCTTCTGCCCATTTACCTGCTCCAGTGCTGTGGAAACAAGGGACCTTCCTGTCACTGTTGGATCTGGTGCTACTGACTGAGGGATTTTCCAGCCATTTCCGGCCTTTGAGCTGGTGGCCCTGAGCGCTCCTCGAATCACAGTCGTGCCTTCCCACTAGGGTTCCGGAAACTCAGCCAGCAGCCTCGCGTAGGCTCTTGCAATTGGGGACTCCCGCGCGTCTGCTCCTGCGCATCCGCTCCTGTGCATCCGCTCCTGCGCATCTGCTCCTGTCTTCGAGAGTCTGCCCAGCGCAGAGGCAGCGACGACCTGTGTTGGTGACCTGAGTGCACGGCTGGAGGCCACCCCGCTTCCAGACTGTGGTTTGCTATTTCATTCCCACAGTGGGACGCAGAAGCTGGAGGATACCAGAATGCCCAAAGGCATGGGAAGTCACCTTCTCGGAGGTGAACTTGTCCTGACAGGAGACACGAACATCCTATAACTCAGCTGAACCACTGTGTCCCAGTTGAAGTAGGTGCCGCATCATGCCGACCAGGACAGAGCAAGACCTTCTGGACCCGCAGGTTAGTAGAGCTCTGGACCAGGCCAGGGGAGAGGTCAGCAGCCAGCCAGTGGGCCGTAGGCCTGCTGCCAGGCCTGGAGAGTGAGTGGGTGAGAGAAAAAATAAAAAAATGTACTATCTTGGCCAGCAGGGCAAGCCCTACATTTGGAGGGACATACTGGTCATTTATAAAATGCTTAATACATGCGGCATAAAAAGGCTTCTCTCAGTTTATCCCTCAGCCTTTTCGAAGTCAACTTCAAATTCTTATTTTGCTACATCTATGCATCCATACCTAAAGACGTTGCTGATATTTGATTAAAAATTATAGTTAGAGGGGTGCCTGGGTGGCTCAGTTGGTTTAGCGACTGCCTTAGGTTCGGGTCATTATCCGGAGTCTCCGGATGGAGCTTCAATTTGGCTCCCTGCTGGGTGGGAAGCCTGCTTCTCCCTCTCTCAGTCCCCCTGCTTGTGTTCCCTCTCTAGTTGTGTTTTTCTCTGTCAAATAAATAAATAAAATCTTTGAAAAAAGTATAGTTAGAAATCACAGGTTTTATTAAGTAACCTTTTCTATATTAAAAAAAATTCTTAAACAAATGTCTTCTGGTAGGCCTTTTGGAAATGGAAGAATCTTTAGATCACCATTAGGAAAAGAGCAATACAGGACCACATTTTTTCAGTGGGTTAGAGAAGAAAGAGTTCATATTTAGAAGATATTTTAGAGGATAAACATATTTAGAGGACAAACACCAATCTATATAGCATCTTACTCCACTTTTGAATATATAGTTGATAAAGTTGTATCCTTTTTAAAAAATACCTAATCTTTCATGTTCCAAATTTGCTGAGATGCACAAAGCATGTTAAAATTAGAGGTAGTAGAAGAATGTGTTTTGTTAATATTTTATTAAAATCTGGATACAATCTTAACAGTTTTGAAATGACATGGTTAAACCTCTTCTTTAAGCCATATTTTATTTTGCTCTGTTTATACTACATAAAAGACAAATAAATCCCAATATTGTGGCATCTAGTATCTAGATGTTTAAGAACTGTATGAATAAAATTAGCCCATTTGTACACTTTGTATTGAAACACATAGGAAAGCTTGTCTTCTGTAAAATATTTTTGGAAGTTAATTTGAATTTGTTCAGCCACCGCTAAATAGTATATTTATCTATACTTGTCCCCTGGGTTGGAATAGAGAAGGAAATGAGGAGGACATGGTTGACAGCTAGGATGGTCGCAATTAGAAGTTACCTTGGATGGTAATCAACCTTACGTGTGTAGTTTTATTTAATGGTACTGTGCATAAAGTGTACGGATAGTTCTTACTTTAGATAGCTAAACTTTCTAGATATGTAGAAATGCCCAATGTATTTAAGTAGTGGTAGTAAAATAAGAATTTTGGATAGCTTTGAAAATATTAATAGGAAGTATTTTCTTTGGAAATATAGTTGGTAAACTAAAGTATCGGGAGTTGAGCATTGGACTGAAAGAGGTTGGAAGGGAGAAATACAAAGGGATGATATTATTCCTCCCTACTAGCTTATGTTCTGTCCTTTTCGGAAATATCTAGTCTTTTTACATGTTCTGAGATACACAAAATATATTAAAAGTAGAGCTACTAATATAACACATTAAAAAAAGATTTTATTTATTTATTTAAGAGAGAGAGAGTGAGTGTGCTTGCACACACCTGAGCAGAGGGAGAGAGATATACAGACTGCATGCACACTGAGCGTTGAGCCCAAGCAAGGCTCAGTCCCATAACCCTGAAATCACAACCCCAGCCAAAATCAAGAGTGGGGCACTCACCCTGCTGAGCCACCCAGCTGCCCCTAAAGTAACACATTTTGTAAATTTTTTTTGGTTAAAATTCATATAAAATCTTGTGTTTAGGGAAGGGAATGGCTGTACTTCTTTGAGCAGTGCCCATTGTACTTACATACTGGGTCAGACAAGAGGGAGGAGAAGATTGATGTATGTGTGCTTACTTTTGGCCATATTCTCTGAATATGTTGTTAACAATTCAATAAAAACACCCTCTACCTATTATTTTAATGCTATGGCCCTGATAATAGATTCTCTTAAAAGCATTATACTCATTGCACTCCTGTTTTGTGTCATCTTAAATTGAACATTAAGGGAATGCAGTATTTTTTTAAAGTAGTCTCTGTGCCTAACATGGGGCTCAAAGTCAAGACCCTATATATTAAGAGTCACATGCTCTGCCACCTAAGCCAGCCAGGTGCCCCCAGGGAATGTAGTACTTTAATTGTAATACTGCCAGCATATTTTTTTATCAAAGGCTTGTCATTTTTGTCATTTAAGCAATATTTGACCTTGAGAAAGGTAAGGTTGCATTTCTATCCTGACTGAGTTGGTATATTGGTATATTGTGTTCTTGGTTATCAAAGTAGTCATGACCAAGTGGGGATTTAAATTGTTAAATATCTTTACGTGTAATAAAGAGTGATGTATACTATCAGATTTCAACTGCAAAATGGATGCTTATTTGTATAAATGTGCACACATACACACACAGACACAGAATTAGAAGTTTAAGTCAAAAAAACTGCTCTTGATTATCGATGTTTTTTGTGTCTTTTCCTTGTTGGGTTCCTCAGGGTTTTTTCATTTTTCTATAACACATATTTTAACTTTTTAAAGTTAGATGAAAATATTATTTAAAATTCCCCAGTAGGTATTGCCATTTATCCTTTTTATGTCTAATGTTCTTGAAAATAAATAGTAGTTAATATTAATATTTTCCCCCAACTTAATGGCCTGATTTTCTGACTGAAGGCTTATAGGAATGTACCTTTGTGGTTTAGTCATTTCACTAAGATATGTGTTAACATTAACATTCATTATGGATTGTGTTGGTACACAGTGAGCACTTTTAGACTGCATACCTGGTCTTCTCTTATTATAGGAAAATTTCCTTGCATCATATGCTTAAAACATTTATTTTAGGTTCTAAATATTGTATCTTTTTAAGCCACTCACTATTCTCTCTTTACTCTCTCTGTAACATTTACCAATATTTGCTTCTAAACCACTTATTCATTTCCTGGCAACATTGTTTTTGCACTTTGCTACTTAATGTTCATTTTAAATTTCTGTATTTTATCCTCAAATTTATTTCCTTAATTCTAGAAGTTCTCTTTTTATCTTACTCTTTTTATATCATCTTATAACTCATAACTTTATTTTAATAGAGGCAGATTTCATTTGAATTGTCTTGAAACTATGAAGAATTCCTTTTCTTTTCCTTCTTTTTTTAAGACTACTTCTAAAATATGTACCCTCTCTCTTTTGCCTGATTTCTCCTGCCTTTCCACTTTCTCCTTTTTGCCTCTCTCTAGAGCATCCTTCTCTTCTTATTCTCCAACTTCCCTTTTCTTCTTCTTCCTGCATCTTTCTCATTCTTCTCCCCTTTTATGAGTTTATATAGTTCCTAATTTGATTTTTCTCCTACTTATCTATGAGCCAGTATATGGATATTTATTTGAGGGATACACATATAGAGATATTTGAAAATGCTAGGTGGAGGAATTCTTTCTGGACCTGCTTCCGGGACTAAAATGGTGTAGTAGGGCTTACTTTTGTTTTCTTCACTATCTACCTGGGTACTGTATGATTTTTCCTGTTAGACAATGAGGCAAATGGTTGAAAATGCATGAACAGAAAAAAATTATGACTTGGTTAAACTTTTAGTGCATGCTTAGCATTTCTCTTCAAATCATTTCCCACATTCTATCTTTTCATTGCACTAGGTTCTATGGGGAGACTTTCTGCCTAAGTTCTATGAGGAGCCATCTTCATGGCTAAAATATACTTTTATAGTTGGATATATTAGTAAGTTTCTCTATTTTTCTCTACTTGTTTATTCACTCCTATATACATTTTTTCTAAAAGTAGAGCCCAGAATCCCATTGCCAATATAATCCAAATTGTTACATTACATTCTCTGAGCTTAGAATCTAAATTTTAACCTTCTTTCATGGTTTCAGAGCTGATTACGTTCTCTCTCTCTCTCTCTCTCTCTCTCTCTGTCTCTCTCTTCATTGTTTATTTATTTATTTATTTATTTTGACCTGCCAAAATGGGTTTATTCAGGAATAGTGGAGAATTCCAATGAGGGACATGCAAACAAAGGCAAAACCATAGGCAGATCTCCTACATACTCCTTTATTTTAACATCTTTTCATTTTTACAGTTGTTTTGTAAAAAGAAAAGTTGTTTTGTACTTTCTTATATACCACCATTTCCCCTAGTTATGTGTCTGTCCGCAATTGATACTGTGCATTGTAATAAGAGTTACATTTATAGAATGCTTACAGTATGTCAGGCGCAGATCTGTGTATAATTCTGTTTTAGGAGACAAATAACTTTTCACATTTTTCAGAGGAAAGAACAGGCTCAGAGAGATTTAAAAATTATCCCATTCCATTTCTAGAACTACTAGCCAAGATTTTTATCTCAGGTTTGTTTGTTTAAAGCTGGTAGGGTTTTTTTTTAAGATTTTTATTTATTTATTTGAGAGAGTGAGAAAGAAAGAGTGCAAGCAGAGAAGGAGAGTGAGGAGAAGCAGACTCCCTGTTGAGCAGAGAGCCCAACATGAGGCTCAATCCCAGGACCCTGAGATCATGACTTGAGCAGAAGGCAGATGCTTATCTACCTGAGCTACCCAGGCGCCCCAAAACTGGTAGGGTTTTTAGTTTATATGTTTTGTTTGTTTTTTTCTTTGTTTTTATGATATGCTACCTTCAGTCAGAAAGAGATCAAAAGTGTAATGTTTTGCTTAACTTCAGAGTTACAGTCATCAATAATATCAGCTTATCTGTGGTTTGTTCACCATGTATGTTCTCTAACTCAAATGATCATTAGAATTTTGAAGGCAGGTATATATCCCTACACAATCTAGTAGGGTGCTCAATCTCTGAGTCCATTAAAGAATAATGTTGCTTAATTGACATGAAAACTCCAGAATGAGTTCTTAATGAAGCAGTGACAGCAGCCCAAATGGGTTTTTAACCTATGTAAATGTTTAAGCCTGTCTTTCAAAAGGTGAGGAGCAAATATATATTATAGCCTTTCCTAACTCACTCTGTAACTTTATCAAATGAAGATAACCACTGAAATACATGAAAATTATTACTTTCATGACTTAATTTTTATTTGTATCATTAATGTTAGAGTTTGTTTTAAAGATTCTTATTTATTTATTTGAGAGAGTGTGAGAACAGTGTGTGTGTGTGTGTGTGTGTGTGAGAGAGAGAGAGAGAGAGAGAGAGAGAGAGAGACAATGAGTTGTGGGAGGGACAGAGGGAGAGGTGAAGCAGACTCTCCACTGAGCAGGGAGCTTGATATGGGGCTCAATCCCACGACCCTGGGAGTATGACCTGAGCCAAAGGCAGACACTAACCAGCTGAGCCACCTAGGCACCCCATCATTAACTCTATAGTTTTAATTAATTAAAACATGTTAAAATATATATTAAGTAGTTATGAAATGTGTAATATAAAATATGCACATAGAGCCTATTACCTAAGCTCTAATTTCTCTTAAGGAAAAACCTAAAATAAACAATCCATATATTAGCAAAGTCCTACTTCATTTCTGGCCTGAATCATGGAATGGCAGTGTAATCATAGATTCCCTATTATTTGGGCAATAGCAAAATATTCCTTATTCCAAATGAAAATGTTTAAGGGATATTTTATTGAAACAAAAATATTTTACTGTCTCTGATTCAACAACTTATATTTCTATAGGGAATACTAAGTATTTGCTAAATATATTATTTTTGCTAATTTTTAATTTTCATTTTATATAAGTGTTTCTGGGGTACCTGGGTGGTTCAGTCTGCTGAGCACCTGACGCTTAATTTTGGCTCAGGTCATGATCCTGGGGTTGTGAGATCGAGCCCTGTGTTGGGCTTCCTTCTCATTGCAGAATCTGCTTGAGATTATCTCTCTCCCTATCCCTCTGCCCGCCCCCCCCCGTAACTCACGTGTACTCTCTCTCTAAAATAAATAAACAAATCTTTTAAAAAACAGATGTTTTAAATTTTGTTAAATTTATAATTTTACTACAGCACCAGGCCAGGGATAGAAAGTGCTCCCTGGCGCTGTGCAGGAGGGAACCTGGCGGTGCGGAGTCTCTTTAAAAGCCAGGCGTGCACAACCCACAAAGGAGGCGACTCTGCAGACTTCCACAAGACCTGCGGGACGGTGGGATCTCAGTCCCTCCTGTGTGGGGGTGCAAAATAGACTCCCTGGGCAGAGACATTGTCGCACAACCCGAAATCAGTCCCGGTTTCTCTAGTGCGGGAGCGAAATGACAAGCAGGGACTTTGGTCGCCAATCTGACCGGCACCTACGGGGGCACCAGTTGTGGCAAGTGGCCAAAGGGGGAAGATACACAGAGAGGCTCCCTGGGCAGAGGCAAGGTCGCACGACCTGAAATCAGTCCCGGTTTCTCTGGAACGGGAGTGAAATGACAAGTGGGGACTTCGGTCGCCAATCTGACCAGCTCCTGCGAGGGTGCCGGTTGTGACAAGCAGCCAAGGAGAAGTTACAGGGAGAGGCTGTGAGCCCCACAACATTCAGAAGGCTGCTGAGGCCTCTCTCCGGGAAGCAGGTCTGGGCACAGACATCTTAGTCTGGCCTGACTTCCTGAAAAGCTGCAAAAAGCCGCAAAAGAACAAATCCTCCAGAGAACAAAAGCCTGAAAACCTGGTTGCCATGGAGACCAGCCCCTAGGAAGGGGGCGGAGAGACGCAGCCCAGGTAGAAGGGACTAAAAAAGAGCGTGGCAGACCCCTCCCCAGAAGGCAAGCCAGAAGAACAAGAGGGCAACACCAAAACTGTACAAAAAAGAAACCCAATATCAGGGGAAAGGCAATATATTAAGCTCCTGTTACTACCCTAAAAAATGTACACGTTAAAAATACAGCTTTTCACTTTTTTACATTTTTATTTTTAAAGTTTTCACTTTATTTTAAAATTCATTCTCATGGTTTTTGCTCTTTTATTTTTTAACCCACTTCTTATTACAACATGATACATAATACAACACTCCATAATAACTTTTTACCTTGAAGTTTTTTCAAACACTTACCTGTGCTTTGTTGTTGTAGTTGTTGTTGCTCCTTTCATTTGTTTGTTTTTTCTGTTTCTTTTTCCTTTTTTCTCTCTTCTTTCCTTTATTCTTTTTTCTTTTAAATATACATTTAGTTATAATCTTCAAGTTAATCTTTCATTCCTATTTAATACTGCTCCTATATACGGGTGCCTTGGTGGCTCAGTGGGTTAAAGCCTCCGCCTTTGGCTTGGGTCATGATCCTAGGGTCCTGGGATCGAGGCCTGCATAGGGCTCTCTGCTCAGCAGGGATCCTGCTTCCTCCTCTCTCTGTGCCTGCTTCTCTGCCTAGTTGTGATCTCTCTCTGTCAAATAAATAAATAAAATCTTAAAAAAATACTACTCCTATATACAAACCAGTTTTAATTTCCCTATACCTTTAGATAGTGGACTCCACTAACAACAATAACAAGACACACCCAGGAGGATCTGAAATACTTTCCTTGCCCACAAGGAGGGTTTACACTAACTTTCCCACCCTACTCTGTCAGTGTTTCTGTGTAATTGTTTTTGCATTTGTAATATATAAATACTGGTCTTGGGGGTCATTCGGGATGGGCTTAGCTTTTTGAAGTCTTCAACTTTCTTTTACTCTTGATGGTCTTTTTCTCTACTCTGTTGTAGTTTTTGCACCATATAAATCCTACCATTGGGGCCCACTCTGGCCCAGTTTTTTTTCTTGCTTCCAATTCTCTTCTTCTCTTTTTTCTTTCTTTATCCTTTTCAGTGGTGACTTTGATTGCTCTGAAACCTTCCAGTGAACAATTCATCTGGGTAGTGGTTGATATTTTCAGCTATACATCCCCTCAACCACTCAACGCCAAAATGACTTGGAGGAGGAACGACCAACAGAAGAAAAACCCAGAAATTGCAACCCCTGTCACAGAATTACTGGAAATGAACATAAACAATAAGACAGAAATGGAGTTCAGGGCAGCAATCGTCCAAGCAATGGCTAACTTGGAAAAGAACATTAGTCTCAAGCTAGAAGCTCCAATGACAGAAATAAAAGCTGAGGTTACACAGGCCATTAATGAGATGCAATCTAATTTAAATATGCTAACAGCTAGAGTAAGTGAAGCTGAAGATCATATTAGTGATTTAGAAGACAGATGGATTAAGAAGGAGGAGCAAGAGAAGCCTTGGAACAAACAGCTATAATCCCATGAAAATAGAATTAGGGAAATAAATGATGCCAAGAAATGCTCCAATATCAGGATTATTGGAATCCCCGAAGGAGTTGAGAGAAGCCTAGAAGATATAGTTCAACAAATCATGGATGAAAATTTCCCGAATCTTGGGAATGAAACAAATGTTCATGTCCTGGAGGCAAATGTTCATGTCCTAGAGGCAGAGAGGACACCCCCCAAGATCAATGAGGCCAAAAAAACTTCCAAGCACATAATTGTGAAATTCATGAATCATACAACCAAAGAATATGTCTTAAGAGCAGCTAGGGGGAAGCGACCCCTTACGTATAGAGGGAGGACCATTAGAATAACGCCAGACCTCTCCACAGAAACCTGGCAAGCCAGAAAGGGCTGGCAAGACATATTCAGGGAGTTACATGAAAAAAATATGCAACCAAGGATACTCTACCCAGCAAGGTTGACTTTCAGAATGGAAGGGGAGATGAAGAGCTTCCAGGACCGCCAAGGCCTAAAAGATTATGCAACCACCAAGCCAGCACTACAAGAAATACTAAGAGGGGTTCTATAGAGGAGAAACGAACCCAAGAGCGACACAGAACAGAAATTTACAGAGGTAATCTATAGAAATATGAACCTCACAGGCAACATGATGTCAATACAAACGTATCTATCAATAATCACTCTCAATGTGAATGGCCTAAATGCTCCAATAAAAAGACACAGGGTTGCAGACTGGATAAAATGACAGGAATAATCCATATGCTGTTTACAAGAGATGCATTTTGAATCTAAAGACACTTCCAGATTGAAAGTGAGGGGATGGAGGACCATCTTTCATGCCAATGGACCTCAAAAGAAAGCCGGGGTAGCAATTCTCATATCAGACAAATTGGATTTTAGTCTAAAGACTGTAGTCAGAGACAAAGAAGGACACTACATCATTCTCAAAGGGTCTATACACCAAGAAGATCTAACAATTGTAAATATTTATGCCCCCAACATGGGAGCAGCCAACTACATAACCCAACTGTTAAGCAAAATAAAGAGTCATATTGATACAAATACATTAATGTAGGAGATGGTAACACACCACTCTCAGCAATGGACAGATCATCTAAACAGAAAATCAACAAAGAAACGAGAACTTTAAATGATACCTTGGACCAGATGGATCTTATAGATATATTCAGAACATTCCACCCTAAAACAGCAGAATACACATTCTTCTCGAGTGCACATGGAACTTTCTCCAGAATAGACCACATACTAGGTCACAAATCAGGGCTCAACCAATACCAGAAGATTGAGATTATTCCCTACATATTCTCTGACCACAATGCTGTGAAACTGGAACTCAACCACAACAAAAGTTCAAAAGAAAATTGAACACTTGGAAGCTAAAGACTATCCTGCTCAAGAATATGTGGATCAACCAGGAAATCAAAGAAGAACTGAAACACTTCATGGAAACCAATGAGAATGAAGATACATCAATCAAAAACCTATCGGATATAGCAAAGGCAGTCCTAAGGGGGAAATGGAAACCAATGAGAATGAAGATACATCAATCAAAAACCTATGGGATATAGCAAAGGCAGTCCTAAGGGGGAAATGCTTAAACATCTAAGCCTCACTCAAAAAAATCGAAAAATCCCAAATACCCCAACTATCATGACACCTTAAAGAACAGGAAAATCAGCAACAAATTAAACCAACCCCACACACAAGATGGGAAATAATTAAGAGTAGAGCAGAGATCAATGAACTAGAAACTAGAGATACAGTAGAACGCATCAACGAAACTAGAACCTGGTTCTTTGAAAGAATTAATAATATTGATAAACCATTGTCCTAACTAATCCAAAAGAAAAGGGAGAGGACCCAAATTAATAAAACTATGAATGAAAGGGGAAAGATCATGATCAACACCAAGGAAATAGAAACAATCATCAGAAATTACTATCAAAAATTATATGCCAATAAGTTTAACAACTTAGCAGATATGGATACACTCCTGGAATCCTATAAATTTCCAAGACTGAAACAGGAAGAAATTGACAATCTGAATAGACCTATATCTAGTAACAAGATTGAAGCAGTGACAAAAACCTCCCAAAAAACAAGACCCCAGGACAAGGTGGATTCACTGGGAAATTCTATCAAACATTCAAAGAAGAAAGAACACCTATTCTCCTGAAGCTCTTTCAAAAAAATAGAAACAGAAGGAAAACTTCCAGACTCTTTCTATGAAGTCAGCATTACTCTAATCCCCAAACCAGACAAAGACCCCATCAAAAAGGAGAACTTCAGACCAATATCTCTGATGAATCTGGATGCCAAGATTCTTAACAAGATCCTTGCTAACAGGATCCAACAATACATTAAAAAGATTATCTACCATGACCAGGTGGGATTAATCCCAGGGATGCAAGGGTGGATTAACACTTGCAAATCAATCAACATGATAGAACAAATCAATAAGAGAAGACATAAGAACCACATGGTACTCTCAATTGATGCAGGAGAGGCTTTTGACAAAATACAACATCAGTTCCTGATTAAAACTGTTCAAAGTATAGGGATAGAGGGAACTTTCCTCAACCTCATAAAATCTATCTACGAAAAACCCACAGCAAATATCATTCCCAACGGGGAAAAACTGATAGCCTTCCCTCTGAGATCAGGAACAAGACAAGGATGCCCACTCTCACCACTGCTGTTCAACATAGTGTTAGAAGTCCTAGCAACAGGAATCAGACAACAGAAAGAAATAAAAGTATTCATCTTGGCAAAGAAGAATTCAAACTCTCTCTCTTTGCAGTTGACATGATAATCTATGTGGAAAATCCAAAAGACTCTACCCCCAAACTACTAGAACTCATACAACAATTGAGTGATGTGGCAAGATACAAAATCAATACACAGAAATCGGTTGCGTTCTTATACACTAACAATGAAAATATAGAAAGGGAAATCAGAGAATCGATTCCATTTACTATAGCACCAAAAACCATAAGATACTTAGGAATACACCTAAACAATGAAGCTTAAGATCTGTACTCAAGGAACTATAGAACACTCATGAAAGAAATTGAAGAAGACACAAAAAGATGGAAGAGCATTCCATGCTCATGGATTGGAGAAATAAACATTGTCAAAATGTCTGTACTGCCCAGAGCAATCTATACTTTTAATGCCATTCTGATCAAAATTCCACCAACATTCTTCAAAGTATTGGAACAAACAATCCTAAAATTTGTATGGAACCAAAAGAGACCCCGAATTGCTAAGGCATTGTTGGAGAAGGAAAACAAAGCTGGGGGCATCGTGTTACCCGACTTCAGGCCTTATTACAAAGCTGTGATCACCAAGACAGCATGGTAATGGCACAAAAACAGACAAATAGACCAATGGAACACAGTAGAGAGTCCAGATATTGACCCACAGATCTGTGGTCAAATCATCTTCGACAAAGCAGGAAAAAATATCCAGTGGAAAAAAGACAGTCTCTTCAATAAATGGTGCTGGGAAAATTGGACAGCTATGTATAGAAAAATGAAACTAGACCATTCTCTTACACCACACACAAAGACAAACTTGAAATGGATGAAAGACCTCAACGTGAGGTAGGAATCAATCAAAATCCTAGAAAAGAAGATAGGCAGTAACCTCTTTGATATCGGCCACAGCAACTTCTTTCAAGACATGTATCCAAAGGCAAAGGAAACAAAAGTTAAAATCAACTTTGGGACTTCATCAAAATAAAAATCTTCTGCACAGCAAAGGAAGCAGTCAAAGAGGCAACCCACCGAATGGGAGAGGATATTTGCAAATAACACAAAGACAAAGGACTGATATCCAAGATCTATAAAGAACTACTCAAACTCAACATCCAAAAAGAAGATGAACCCATCAAAAAAGGGCAGGAGACATGAAGAGGCACTTCTCCATAGAAGACATACAAATGGCTAACAGACACATGAAAAAATGTTCATCATCACTAGCTATCAGGGAAATTTAAACACAACCACACTGAGATACCACCTTATACCAGTCAGAATGGCCAAAATTAACAAGACAGGAAAGAACAAGTGTTGGAGAGGCTGCAGAGAAAGGGGAACCCTCTTACACTGTTGGTGGGAATGTAAGTTGGTACAGCCACTTTGAAAAACAGTATGGAGATTCCTTAAAAAATTAAAAATAGAACTACCCTATGACCCTTTAATTGACTACTGGATAATTATCCCAAAGATACAGAGGTAGTGAAAAGAAGGGCCATATGTACCCCAATGTTCATTGTAGCAATGGCCACAAGGCCCAAACTGTGGAAAGAGCCAAGGTGCCCTTCAACAGATGAATGGATAAAGAAGATATGGTATATATATATATATATACAATGGAATACTACACCTCCATCAGAAAGGATGAATATCCAACTTTTTTAGCAACATGGACTAGATTGGAGGAGATTATGCTGAGTGAAATAAGCCAAGTAAAGAAAGTCAAGTATCACATTGTGTCACTTACATGTGGTACATAAGGGGTAATATAGAGGACAGTAGGAGAAGGAAAGGAAATGGGAAGTAGGGTAATTCGGGGCGAGAAATGAAACATGAGAGAATTCGGACTCAGAAACAAACTGAGGGTCTTGGAGGGAAGGGGGTAGGGGGATGGGAAAGCCTGGTGGTGGGTACCGAGTGCAGGTATTGCGTGGAGCACTGGGTGTGGGGCATCAACAATGAATCTTGTAACACTGAAAAAATAAAATTAAATTAAAATTAAAAAAATTATACTTTTACTGAAATTAGGGTAGATCTCTTCATAATTCTTTTGAAGAAACTTGTTTCCTTGCCCTAGTAGAATTTTGAAATGCTGATTCCCATATATGAGTAAAATAAATAAAATCTTGATAAGTCTCTCATTCGTTTGTCTATTAAGATATTTTTGGGTTGATGGATGAGAAAAATAACATCTGAAAAGCATTCTTGCAGTGCATGTAGATCCGAAAGAAATACATTGTTATCAGCATGAGTAACTCACCATGATGTGTAATTCAACAAAATCATCTTTGGTATTTTACAGGAGGAAAAATTTTTCCTCTCTCCTTCCAGATTCTTCTGGCTGCTCTAATAATTAAATTGACATGAGACAGGTTAATAGGAATAAATAAAGTTTAATTGCCTATGTGTTAGGGCCCCATAAGAATGAGAGAACCATGCACAGTTAGGTAATTGAGGCTTATATGTCATTCTGAGCTAGGAAGAGGTCTGAGACTTCCATGAGGAGTAAAATGCTTTACAAAAGGAAGATAGGAAGAATAAATGTTTGGTAAACATATATTTGTAATGCCAAGCAGGGACAATGGGACACAGAAAAGACTTTGAACAAATAGATTCTAACAGAATTCACTGCCCTGTTACCACACCTAGCCCATAATCTTTGTAGTTTTCTCTGGTGATACTCTCTTCTTGGACCAGGCCCTCGATCTAAATTATTTTAGGGAGTTAAAGGGGAGATAAAAGCTCTTTCTGAGTGTTTTGGGCCTTGATTGTCGATACTCATTCTGAACCCAATCAGTATGGATGTTGTTTGTTTCAGAACTAATGATATAAAAATGCATTTTAAAAATCAATGAATGACACATTAAAAATTAAGTGCTAATTAATCTTTTTTCTTTGTAACTTTTCCCATTATACTCCCTGTTCTTATCTTACACTTTACATATTCAAAAGCTGTGTGATTTAAAAAATATTATATATGATAATTTAATTATAATTTTTCCAGTATGTGTTTACTTAGCTATTTTGACTTTTCTCTGAATAACCCATTCATAATGTGAAGAATATAAAAACAGTATGTTAAACGGAACTATTTAGTTTTATTTATGTCTGACACCCTAAGATATTAAGTACCAATAACCTCCTGTTCCCAGATTAGGAGATCACCTATACAGGGCATGTAAAAGAGACATAAAAATACCAGTTTGGTCACTAACTTCAATGTAAAAACAAGTAGAGGTTGAAGAAGCAGAGGAATTAAAAAGAATTTCATGGGCATTTTGTAAGGCATTTTCTCTACCCTCTTAGGGAAGGACTGAAGCTCTGGAGCTCAGATTATCAGTGGGCAGTGAGATAGTGATGGAGAAGCAGGCTGCTGTGTGGACCGAATCAAGGAAAATAAGTTCGTCTCTTCTCTGTCTCTGGAAAACCTCACAGATTTTTGCTGATGACTGTTTCCCACTTTTCATGGAATTGGGATTTGAGCCATTTTATGTTATGTTAAAGAAAAAGATAATGTCTAAAAACAGGGTATTCTGTAGGAACACATACATATGCAAAACTTAAGGAAATGGAGATTAAACCTTGATTCTCTTAATTGGCAGCCTAAAGTAATAAAGGATTAGATATAAAGGAATGGTCATTATCCTTCTCATCAAGACTCTTGTGGAACTTCAGGTTGACCACGTGGTCACCATTGCCCATTTCTTATCTTCTATTTTGTCTTGACCAAACTCAAGTTAGGTTTCTCTCTTTCCTTTAGGTCCCTGAGCTCGACTTGTCCCACAGGCTTGTGGGACAAGTGAAAAAAGTGAAACTTGTTCTCCTTCTGGGTTCTTACTTGTGGGACAAGTGGAAAAAGTGAAACTTGTCCTCCTTCTGGGTTCCTACTAGAAAATCAGCTGACCACAGCAAAACCCTTTTCCTGTCAACCCCCACTGGTCATTTCCCCTTGCCTGTTCAGCAGCCCCTTAAAAGATTAAGCTTGTCTCTGCTTACCTCCTTGACACAATGGAAGAAAAAGTTTTTCCATTTGATATTGAGACACAGATTTCTGAGAGTAGAGTGTTTTCACAACTGCACTTGTCTTGCTTTCTAATTAAAATCTCTCCAATCTTAGTCTGGATTTCTTTTTATTTGACATACTTCCTGTACTCAAATGTTAGTGTGAGGGAGTGGGAGAACTGTATTCCTGTTGAAGGTAACAGAAACCCAACCAGAGAGTACTTGAAACCAAGAAGTAATTTATTGATAACTAAGAAGTTCACAAGAAGTTCCCCCTATTTGAAGTGAAATAGAAAAAAATATTCACAAGATCGAATGACATCATGATACAGTCTTTCTCCATATTTTGGCTCTGCTTTTTGTTGTTATTGTTTACTACTTTTTAAAAATTTTTTTTTAAATAAAGAAACAGGCAGGTCTGCGAATCATCGTCTCACACAATTCACAGCACTCACCACAGTACATACCCTCCCCAATGTCCATCACCCAGCCACCCCAAGCAACCCCATCCTCCCCACCCCCTCCAGCAGCCCTCCGTTTGTTTTCTGAGATTAAGAGTCTCTTATGGTTTGTCTCCCTCCCCGGTCCTATTGTTTACTCCTTAAGAAAGCTCTTCCAATATAGAGATAAAAATGGCCACCATCACTTTCTCAAAAAGATCCTGAAATAAAGACCTTCACAGTGGAACAAGAAAGCCTTTACTGGCTGTGTGGGGGAGGAAAAATAATTTTTTCTCTACCCTTCTAAGGGCTGAGAGCCATTTGTAATACAAAGACAGATTAACAAGAGAAAACAATCATTATTTTGATAACATGTATACCTCCTATATGCATGGGAGATATCCAGGAAAACTGTAACTTCCCAAAGCCACCACATTGAATAACATCTCCAGCTAAAGATAAAAGATGTTGGGGGTGCAGAGCCAGTTATGAGAGAAAACAGAGTAATCCAGGGTAAGGTGGTTATGCATATTTAAGTACTTGCCTCCTTCATTGATAAGAGGTTGTAGAGAATGAGCTATGCAGATTGAGTCTGTACCTTCAGGTTTGGAAAGGGAGAAACTCTTTCAAATATGTTTCCTTTATAAATGTAAATATCTCTTACAAAAGGGTAACTTCTATTTGGTTTTCAGAACTTCCTTCATGTCTGCTGTTTTTTAAAAATAATCAACCTAAAATAATCCTTACGCCCAAGAGGTATATTTTGGGGTAACAAATTCTGCTCCCCATCAGCTGCTAGTAGGAGGATTGGTCTGTCTTTTGGGTTCCTAGACCCAATTTCCAATGTGTGGAGGGGGCGTTTTCCTGCACCACCAACAGGCAATTCTCTAGACACCAGCTGGGTGTCCTACAAACCAACTCAATATTTGACACTGTCTACCTGGAGATTGTGTCAGATCCCATAGGTTAAGTGTTCAGTCCTAGAAGACTGCCCCTACCACTTCAGATATCAGTCATAAGCCTTGTGCTTCTGACCAACTAGCTAGAAATCAGAGGTTCCTACTACCCCTTCCTTAGGTTTGATTAATTTGCTAGTGCAGCTCAGAAAACTTAGAAAAACATTTTACTTACCAGGTTACACATTTTTTATGGAAGAGTATATCTCAGGAACAGTCATATGGAAGAGATGCATAGGGCAAGACATGGGGAAGGGACTCAGAGCTTCTATACCCTGTCTAGGTGCACCATTCTCCCTACATCTCTAAGTGCTCACCAACACAGAAGCTTCCTGAACCCCATCCTTTAAGATTTTTATAGATACTTCGTTACAAAGGCCTTTCCCCTCCACTGAGTTGGTTCTCCTGGCAACCAGACTCCCTATCCTTAATATTTTCCTAAGGGTTTTCTTTTTATTTCTGATGAATATTTTTTTAATGTATTCTTTTTCTTTCTGTTAACTTTTTAAAATTATTTATTTATTTTCCCTGTTCCAAGATTCATTATTTATGCCCCATACCCAGTGCTCCATGCAACACGTGCCCTCAGTACCCACCACCAGGCTCACCCGTCCCCCCACCTCCTCCCCTCCAAGACCCGCATTTTGTTTCTGAGTCCAAAGTCTCTTATGTTTTGTTTCCTTCCCCTATTTACCCTGCTTCCCATTTCCTTTCTTTCTTCTACTGTCCTCTATATTACTCCGTATGTACCACAAGTAAGTGAAACCATGTGATACTTGACTTTCTCTACTTGGCTTATTTCACTCAGCATAATCTCTTCCAATCCAGTCCATGTTGCTACAAAAGTTGGATATTCATCCTTTCTGATGGAGGCGTGGTATTCCATTGCGTATATGTACCACATCTTCTTTATCCATTCATCTGTTGAAGGGCACCTTGGCTCTTTCCACAATTTGGCAATTGTGGCCATTGCTGCAACGAACACTGGGGTACATATGGCCCTTCTTTTCACTACCTCTGTATCTTTGGGGTAATATCCAGTAGTGCAATTGCAGAATCATAGGGTAGCTCTATTTTTAATTTTTTAAGGAATCTCCACACTGTTTTCCAAAGTGGCTGAACCAACTTGCATTCCCACCAACAGTGTAAGAGGGAGGGTTCCCCTTTCTCTGCAGCCTCTCCAACACTTGTCATTTCCTGTCCTGTTAATTTTGGCCATTCTGACTGGTGTAAGGTGGTATCTCAGTGTGGTTTTGATTTGAATTTCCCTGATAGCTAGTGATGATGAACATTTTTTCATGTGTCTGTTAGCCATTTGTATGTCTTCTATGGAGAAGTGCCTCTTCAGGTCTCCTGCCCTTTTTTTGATGGGTTTCATCTTCTTTTTGGATGTTGAATTTGAGTAGGTCTTTATAGATCTTGGATATCAGCCCTTTGTCTGTAGTGTCATTTGCAAATATCCTCTCCCATTCGGTGGGTTGCCTCTTTGTTTTGTTGACTGCTTCCTTTGCTGTGGAGAAGCTTTTTATTTTGATGAAGTCCCAAAGTTCACTTTCACTTTTGTTTCCTTTGCCTTTGGAGACAAGTCTTGAAAGAAGTTGCTGTGGCCGATGTCAAAGAGGTTACTGCCTATGTTCTCCAGGATTTTGATGGATTCCTGCCTCACGTTGAGGTTTTTCATCCCCTAAGGGTTTTCTTTTTTCTTTTTTTTTATTACTACTTAAATTTCTTTTTCAGTGTTCCAAGATTCATTGCCCATTCCCCACACCCAGTGCTCCAGGCTCATCCCCTAAGGGTTTTCTAAGAGTCACCTTGTTAACATACCAAAAGATACCTTTATTGCTTTTATGACAGGAAATTCAGAGGCTTTTAGTTGCTCTGTGCCAGAAATGGGGAACAAAGACCAAATATGTATGAGAAATAAATTTTGGTCATCTGAATGACCAAATATATATATTTCTTGTAAAGCACAATATTGCAGTCTGAAATGAGATTTGCCTTCTGGCAGTTAGCTGAGGTTTTATGTGCTACAGGCACTCAAGTGGTTAAAGAAAAAGGAATAGAAAAACAAAAAATATGATACACAAGGCAAAGCAAGTGGATAATTGTCAGTTTTCTGAAGTAGATGTTTTACGGATAAGCAATTCTGGGAATGTACACACTCCAGTTCACATTTAACAAGGAAAATGAACAATTTAAGAAAGCATGGTTTTGTGTTTAGCAGGAACTCCAGATCCTTTAGGGTAGAGGCTTAAAACTCCTGGGGTAGAGGTAGTAAAAACAGTTTAATCCTTTATAGCCTCGGGGCCTAAATGTCCTCAATAAAGCAATACACCTCCTTCCGGGTTGCTTCAGCAAAATTTCTGTGGATATTGGCTTTCATTGGCCCTCCTTGAGTCAAGTGTTCGTTTCTGAAACATTCACTGTGGGCTGAAAGCTTCCAAAGTTTCACCAGACCTACACCATATGTCCATCTTTAGAGAGGGGGACTGAGTCAGTCTCTTCTGAACCAAATAGTCTGTGAATAGGGAGGAGAGGTTCTCTATTGACAACCTGAAAGTACACTGAGAAAGAACAAAGCATTCCTGACAGCTGTAGTCTGGTAGGGATCTTGCTGAACAGGAACAAGAATGCACAGAATACCAACATCAGATGAAGTCCATCTGTGTCCCTGATGGAGTGAGACAAAAACATGGCCATTTCATAATCATGTCTGAGGTCAGCCAAAAACAAGAATGCTGAAAACCACAAAACTGTCCACACTTTCCCCTCTTCCAGCTTTACAATGGTTGCTCTTTCTTTACCAATTCCAACCCTACTTTATTTCTCACACCTCTTGGATAAAAGTTATTAAGATATCTTGTCACTCAGTTGCCTCTGCTTTCTAATGACACCCAATCCAAATTAAATCTCCACTTTCTTGAAAATTTGCCAAAGGCACCACAAGCCCAAATCCAAAAAAAAAAAAAAAAAAAGAAAAAGCCCTCCCCAACGGCCTTTTGTTGACATATCACTATGGTGTGCAAGCTTTGCTGCAGAAAGTAATATACCCAGGTGTCTTTCCTTGTGGTCTTTAGCTGGTAAGCATCAATACCACAAAACTACTGCTTAGGGATTCTTGGCGTCTTTTCAGTGACCACTGCTTTTTGAATGGAAAAAAGCTAGAAAATCCTACATTTTAGCTGAACAAGAATGAGAAGCCATAGGGTAACAGAATACTGATGGCTTGATATTCCTGACAGCATGAAGATGCTACTGGTACTAAGCTTCAGTTGTTATTTTTTTTCAACATCTGATGGTGTGGTTTCCAAATCAATCCAGTACTCTCATTGAGACAGGGACTTATATGATGAGTTATTGTTTGAGGTTACATTAGAATAAGAGAAAGTGTTAGTAGCAAAATTATTTTTAAAAGCCTTTGGTGGGGCGCTTGGGTGGCTTAGTTGGTTAAGCGACTGCCTTTGGCTCAGGTCATGATCCCAGGGACCCAGGATGGAGTCCCACATCAGGCTCCCTGCTTGGCGGGAAGCCTGCTTCTCCCTCTCTCACTCCTGCTTGTGTTCCCTCTCTGGCTGTGTTTCTCTCTGTCAAATAAATAAAATATTTAAAAAAAAAAAGCTTTTGGAAATTCATTTTCAGGAAAGACAATTGTTGATTTGCATTTTCAAAGGCCATGCTAGGAAAGGAAATAAATAGGTAGCTTTCCTTCAAAATCTTAGCGTTTCATTTTACAACTCATCTTCTTTTGTCAGAAGGCAGCTCTACCATCCACTGTGATCCTGCTGTGTCTCAGATATTCAAGGCATTCCACAGGCTGGACAGTGCTCCAGACCCAGGTTGTTTCCTTTCATCTCTACTTATACCCTTTCCTTTGGGGTTCTTTGCTTAGGAGAGATGCAAATTTGAACAAAAAGGTTAATGGCTGTTAATAGGTAAATGTGTTTCCCTTTCAGGGGTAAAATGCTATAACAGGAAATAACTTTTGGCTTCTGATCCAGATGGTCTCAGTTTTAATTCTCATACTTTTATGTACAGGCTTTGCCAGGCAAATCATTTATTTTTTCTCAACTGTAATTTCTTTATCTGAAAAAGTAATCTTCATTCATTATAGCACTTCCTGAGGGCCTCTGATGTCTTCAGGCCCATGGATAACTACTGGGTTCACAGCTATGCCCCTGCATTTTAGGTTATCACAGTTCTTTTGTTCTTACCTTACATAATTTTTTTGAAACTCATATTAGACCATTAGTTTGGAAGCATTTGGACACTTATATATTATCTCTAGAATGATAGCATGTGAAATAGTTCCTTCTCTGTGTTCAACCATGAAAATGCAAGAGTGGGCATTTCAGGGGAAGAAATTGGCTAAGGATGGAGAAATCTTTGGTCAGAGATAACTTACTTGGTCTTAAGTTCATTACAAAGAAATTGCTGTTTAAAGTGAAGAATTGTTTTCTTCATAGTTTGATTCATTAACCTGTAAACCAAAAAACTATTCTTTCCTGTCTGTCCATATTTAAGTGTCTTATTCTTTCCTTCTAGTCTGTAATACCAGTATGCTGTAGAGAGGGACAAATGAAGTAAAACATAAGCCAATATTTGTTTCCTATGCTGTGTAACAAATTACCACCAATTTAACAGTTTAAAAGAGAGTGTGTGTGTGTGTGTGTGTGTGTGTGTGTGTGTGTGTGTGTATTTCTTTTTTTTCATAGTTTCTGTGGATCAAGAGTCCGGTCTGGCTTTAGCTGAGTGCTGTGTTCAAGGTCACACAAGACTTCAATCATGGCGTTAGTTGAGCTGTGTTCTAATCTTGAGGCCTGACAGGAAAAGAATCTGCTGTCAACCTCATTCAAGTCATTGGCAGAACTAATTTTTTTGCCCTTGTATCACTGAGGGCCCTGGCTTTTTGTTGGCTGTCATCTAGAAGCTATCCTCAGGTCCCAGAGACTACCTTGCCTCATGGGCTTTTCCAACATGGCCACTTACTTCTTCAAGTTGCTCAGGGAGAGCCCAGTCCCTTTTCAAAGAGCTTTCACATGATAAAATCAGGCCCACCCTGAATAATCTCCCTTTTGATTAATTTGATTTGGACTGATTTGATATCTTAATTGTATCTGCAGAGCCCCTTCACCTTTGGCTCTTCTATGGGTAGAAGCAAGTCACAGGTCCTACCCACACTGAACGGGAAGGTATTATGCAGGGCATGAAATACAAGTAGGTAGAAAATGTGGGGACCACCACAGGAATCAAGGAGTCAAAGAGAAGATCTTTTAAGAAAAATCTCAATTTGATCTTTTTTAAAAAAAAATCAAACATACTATGCCATTTCTTTAATTTCTCAATCACAGTTATTTTTGTTTTGTAAGCTGCTTTAGGAAATAAAGCTATATTTCTCCAGGTGAGATAGGCAGTACTTACATGGAATGGATGGAGAGTATGGGTGATAGATTGGTGATATTACCAGTAATAATACTTAGCAATTCATTATGTGCCATGGATTCTTCTATGTATTCCTCATGAATTGTTTCATTTAATCCTCAGAACAACACTATGATAACACTATAACAACACTATTAATATATAAAAGGAAAAACGTGATCTTTTGGACAATCTACATTGTAATATGTAGTAATATTAGTGCCCTCAGTGCTTAATGTGGTATAGATGTGGTTGTTTAATCTAGATTTGTTAATTACTCTGAAATATTTATGAATAAGATTTAGGGTCTATAGTACTTACATAGTTATTAAACCAAAGGTTCTTGATAAGGTATAAACAACAAACAGCAAGCTGGTTGCTAGGTATTTGGGATTTCCAAACATGAGCCTGCTTTTTTTTACTTGCTGAGAACTTGAGGCAATCACCTCAACTTTTTAGATCCCCAAAATCTTTCCTTTAAAATAAGGATTTGAAACCACATCATCTATAAGAGTCTACCTATATTTAAGTAAAGCACATTCAAAATGCTTGGGGAATTTTTCACACTGGGTGTACCTAATAACCAAAAACATTTTCTAAATATATTAACTATAGTAGGAATTATGTTAGGTGAATAGAGTTCATATATAGGCAAGGGTTTTGCAAGTTAGGTTTGCACCAACCCTACAACTTACTAGCTGTAAGTGACATGGCCACTTTGAACATTAATCTCTGTGAACTGAAAGGAGATTTTTCTTGCCACCCTGTTTTTAGAATCAATTAAGATAACTTACATACAGCAATTAGTGTAATGTCTGGTGCCATGATGTTGCTCACTCTCTCTTCTCAGCTGAAAAAAATTGAAATGTAAAAGAATAATCTATAAACAACACAAAATAAATGTTATATTCATATAGCAATTCAAACTTCAAAAGTATAAAGTTTTAAAATTTTCCTTTGGCTGTTTATAAGCATCTGACATCCCAGAGTGGATAGGGGTGTGTGTGTGTGTGTGTGTGTGTGTGTGTGTGTGTGTGTGTGAAGCTATTGTGTGAATAAAGAAGTTCCCTTGTTAGCTGAATGAATCTTACAAGTTGAGAGACTTGGATATAAAATGTCTCCCTTGGTGATTATAATGGAAAGTCATGTGTACATTTCTGAATGTTCCATTACACACATTTTAATTGCAGTGGTATTTTAATTGCACAGTGATTGCAGTTTTATAAGTGAGACTTATAAAAATAGTCTGTGCTATACTATATTGAATGAAGCATTTCAGCATTTAAGAAGATGATATAAATAGAAGTTGTAAACTACATAAAGCTCTTTTTATAAGGTGATTGCTCTTTAATTCCACCTTTACTGCCAATAGGCTGAAAATGGTTGGAAAATGAACACTGTAATTGACTGGCATGGGAGATTTTAACAGTTACTTGCAGTGCTGAGGGAAATCAGTTTTTGTACATCTTCTGAACTAAGTTAATATCTCTATCTAGAGCTTTACTATTAAGTGGCCATCTTATCAACCTTGCCTTTATATGTTTCATTCTCATTTCTTTGTGGAATACTCCTTCTCATATAATCAAGAGTAAACAGGGATATGTTATGCCTTTAGGATCATGTATGACCCCTTTGATCATTCCTTTGTGACTATTCCAGGTATTAAGAAAACACATGGTTGAAAATTTACTTTATCAGAAGTCCTGTGCCCACAATATCTACTTCTATACTTTTCCACACTTTTTTTGCTGTTACTTTTTTTTTTATTTTTTGTCCAATTATGTTCAAAGAATTGATATCACCGTGGAGAACATGTTGACATAGATTTGTTTAAAGACATTAAAAAGACTAGAAGATCTTAGCAGCTGGTTCTTTTTTTCAAGTTTCCTTTACACAGGACCACGTTTTGAATGAGTGGCTGATATTTATGAGGTTTTAACTATCAGAATCTGTCAGGATCTGACGAGCCTTACTGAAAGATAATACATTACAAAGTTGTTGGAACCATTGTGCTTCTGAATGAACAGACTCAATTAATTCTGTGTCCAGTGTCCTATTTGGTACATATATTGGAAATAATTTTGCTCCTAACTTAAAAGTACTATGTTTATGATTTTACTTTCCTCCTGACCACTGCTAAATATTGTTTGAAGAAACAAAGTCTAGAACAACCAATAAGCTTCCTAACTCATGAAATAAAGAGATTGGGAACTATTTGGTTTTTAAGGTTTTTTTTCTGAGTCATGTTCTTGGTTTCTTTCTAGGCTCCCATACTTTTTGATCACATAATTTAAAAAATTTTGGTACCTTTTATTTTTTCTTTATTATTTGATTATTAAATTAGATTGGGAATAGATGCATAAAATGGGATCACCTTCTTCACTGTAAATAGTCGAGGACAAAACAATATGGAAAAATAAATAAGTAAAAACTCAAACTTCGAGAAAGAAAGAACATGAAAAAAAATCTAAATCATCAAGTCTCCGATGAATTGAGTAAACTTTGGACCAGATCAAGATAGTAGCCCTAAAGAAATTATATGCTTTTTAAGTTCTCAGGCATCAGTCTCATAGAACACTTTGTAAATTATCAGCCTACTAAACTGGTCTTCCATCTGTTGCTGGAAAAGTGTGGCAAAACTCATGAGATAAGAAATTCAGGGGAAAGTAGAGTTCAAAGAATTAGATAGACATAACATCATTGGGGGAATCAGATTTTAATTATGGCTGAGCATAGATAACTAGCAGGTGAGAATAAAGATCTGTAGTTGCTGATCTTGGTTAGCTGAAGATTAGTGGAAGCTAAATCACCATATAAAGGATCCCTAAGTACTGGATTCACTGAGAATCATGCCTTCTACCAACTGGTAAATGGAAAATACTCTTAGCAGTGAATGACAAGGAAAAAGAGTTTTTAGTTCTGTTGATCTAAATCTAAGAGACTTCTCAACTCAACCCCCAGATCTTTCTTCTTCACACTGTTTAATGAAAGCTTGAGTGTAGAAGATACGTTCAGCTGGCACTTAGTATTCATTCCAACCACATTTTAGTTAGTTTTTTGTTTATTTTTGTTTTCTGCTTTTTGTATTTCAGAGTCTGGAAAGCTAAAAGCTGTATTTTCTAGCTGTCTTTAGCTAGAAACCTGAAACTTAGGTAGATTCTGTAGGTTAGATGCATTTATGTGAATTTTGGAATGAAGTGTTGTTCCTGTTTTTTTTTTTTTCCTGCTGTCGGGAAGGCCATGTTCCGCTCTTTCCACCCCTACAACACTGAATGTTAATTGCTAGCATCCATAGTTGGTGTCAAGAAGCAGAATGTGGGATATCTATTTGGGGCTGGTGGGGATCTATAAAGAATCGCATGGTTTTAGAATCAAGAACTGGAGCTACTTAATTATTACCGGGTTGAAGCTTTGGTAGTGTGTTCTTGCAGTCATTATTTTCGTGACTTCTTTCTGATTAGCTATAGTCTTGATAATAGAAGATATAGCAACTCTAGCAGGTGGATCTGTTCTGTGTTGCTCATTATGGAATAATGTATGCCATCCCAGTCCTTAATATGTTCTAATTTCTTTTAAATCTTTTCTTAAAATAACTGCAGATATTTATGTCCTATATAACTAGAATCTGCTTGAAACTTGTCCCAAAAGGAAGTTTACAGATATAGAGATGAATGATAACATACCTAAGGTATGTCATATACAAAAAGTAATGCAAATAAGCAAGAGAGTCAAAACATTAAAAATAAAAAAAACTTTTAGAAAAAGTTGCTTACAATAAAAACGCATTTAAAACATTTCTACATTTAATCAAGTATATTAAAATAAATGTGCCTTCTTCGAAACAGGGCTTAAGAGATGTGGTATAAGATTTTAAAGAAGGGAAATGAGAATAAAAGAGAAAGACAAGCTATCAGAATACACAAAATAAAAGGAAAAAGTCATTAAAAGAAAATCAAGTTTGAATCAGCAAAAATAAAAAGAAATGAAAGAATAAAATATAATATCACTGAGCATCTTTAACTGACATCTATCAATTCAGGTCTGCTCAAGTAAATACAAATTTGAATGGCTCTGATACATATATAAATCTGTGCCATAAAATCAGAGACTGTATCTTCATTTGAAATGCTCACATGACAATTCCATAAAATCAACTATATATTTGGTCACATACATCAATAAGAATTGCTAATAGTTTTCCAAATATTTAAAAATAAGTATACCATATTCTCTTTTCATAATATAATGAAACTACAAATTAATAATAAGAAAAAAAAACACTATGACTTAGAAAATAAACATATGCACGTAACTTTTAAACACTTGTAATTGTGTAAACAAGGACATAAAAATTAGAAGTCATAAATATCTAGCATAAGCATAAGCAAACACTATATATATCTGTATCAGTAGGATACAGCTAAAGCCATGTTCAGTGTTCCAATAATTTAAAATATTCTAAATCTTAACAAGTTGGCAGATATTGTTATTTCCCAACCAACAGATCCCTACCCCCTAATTACTTACTGGCAGAAATTACTTTCCACACTTAGGCTTAAAATAGCAAACACTTTATTGGATTTAGTTGAATTAGCATGTGGAGCTGGGAGGTGTTCTAGCTACCTATAAAACATGAGTGGTGACAACTTTGATATGGTAAGAATGCTAGAATAGAAATATAGAAAATACAGGGTGGTCCTTTAAGATATCATTGAGCTGCTAAACTAGCTGTGGAAATCACCCTGCCTGCAGACTTCTTATTATATGAGATAATAAATGTCCTTATTGTTTCAACCACATTTATAAGGATATTCTCTTTCAATAGAAAGTGATACTATAAGCAAGAATGAAAATAAATGAATTAAGCATGGAATTTAAAAGTTAGAGAGTGATAAAATAAATATAAGGAAAGGAAATGGAGAGAACAGAAAAAGAGCAATGTAACTTAATGTTTAGTAAACCTTAAAAGAGATATAAAAAACAAGTTAGAAATTGGTTATTTGATGGAGAATCGAGCAAAAATAATATAATCAACTAATTTAAAAAATGAGAAAGTACAAATACATGCATTTAAAAATGAAAATGGGGAAAATAACAGTTGAAGAAAAAAAGAAGAGACTCTCTCCCTCAAATCTTTGTAAAGAAGTGGAAAGTATGGATTAATTGATTATTTTAGGATGTTAATAATAATAACCTTTATCTCAGAAATAGACAATCTAAGCATTCCAATTCCGTTGAGTAAATTGAGAATACTTTTGAAGAATGACTCTCAAAAAGGTACTAATCCTTGGCAATTTCAGAGAAAATTGCTAACCTTCAGGGAGTATGAACCCCCTGATTTTTAAACTGTAGAGAGCATAGAGAACAGGGACAGTTCTAAATTATTTTTACCAAACTAGCATAATTTATATACCTAATTCAATGGAATTGGCTAGTACTAATATAACACTGTGAAATAATTAAGATATTTATGAATGTGTTTTGTGATATTAATTAGTCATGAGATGAAACATATAATTCCCATTGTAGGTGTACAAATGGATTTGAAAAAATTCTAAACCAGTCCTAATTTTGAAAAGGATAAAATATATTTATAGAATAGGAGCATGAGGTACTTTAGTGTGACTATAAAAAGCCAACTTATTATTACCCATTAAATACTAGAGGAAATTTAACTTAGGAACATGAAAGATGTCTCTGTTATCATCACCATTATTTTGCATTGTTATTATAGCCAATGGAATAAAGCAAGCAAAAGAAATAAGGGATATATAAACTAACAAAGAGTAGAAAATGTTTTAATATTTGGGTAATGTGTTCATATGCCTGAGGACAAAAGAAAATCAGCTTAATGTCTATTAGAATAATCACAATTATAAAATTGTTATAAAATTAATGAAGTCAAGGATCAGCAAATTTTTTTCATATTTTTATTTAAATTCTAGTTAGGTAACATATAATTTGCCAGTTTTTTTCCCTAAAGGACCATACAGTGAATCTATTTGGCTTTCTGGGGCATATAATCAATGTCAACATTCAGCTTTGTTTTTTAGCATGGAAGCAATCATAGACAATATGTAGAGAAATGGGCATGGATGTTTTTTAATAAAACTTTAGTTACAAAAACAGGCAGAGGGCTGAATATAGCCTGAGGGCCTTAGTTTGTTGACTGTTAATTAATGGATAACAATTAAAATTTCTCCTAGATTTGCATAGCATCCTTTTAGAATATGTAATGAAGTAAAGCAATACCACTTATAGGAAGAAAAAACAACAAATTACAGTTAAGAAATGTGAAAGATTTATATGAAAAAACTTTAAAACTCAATTGAAGTAAGACTATTAGAAACATAAGATTGCCTTTAGCCTTGAAGACTAACTCATGTAAATTTACCATGTCTTCCCAGATTAATCTAGAAATTTATGATCCTAATAAAAAACAATTATTTGCATATGTGTAACTTCATGTAAAAAAGAAAACAACAAAGCTAAGTAAATTGTAGATACTCAACTGTATTTGTATCAGTAAATGAAAGGATAGACAGATCAAAGATAAACTAGTGAGTCCAGAAAGATTTCCAAAATACAAAAATTTAGCAAGTATTAAATGTAGTATTTCAAGTCAAGTAAATAATCCAAAAAAGATTTGGGAATAAACAGATAAAAAAAACAAAACATTTTTAAAAAAATATCTATTTTATAATTTTATGTTGAGCAAGAACTTTTTAAAAAAGCTAAAAACTTAGAAGCTCTAAAACAGTTGCCAAACCTGATTAAATAACCAAAACACCATGATGATGATGATGATGAATAGCTGCCAAGTACTTAATATGTGATAAGCATTTTTCTAAACAGTTAATCCTTCTTAATCATTTAATTCTTCTAAAGAATCTATGATACTAGTACTACCCCATTTTATAGATAGGGTTCTGGAACAAAGAGATCAGCTAGTGGAGGGGTTAAATTTTCTTCAAGGCAAAATAGAGCATGCACAGTATCAAAATACAAATAATACAAATAAAACATACAAAAAGCATTAGAAATATAGTGAAGGGCTTATTTTATTGACATTTGATGAATTCTTTCATATTAACAAAAAACTCAAAACAATAAAATAATAGATCGATGTAGTAATATGCAATTTACAGAAAAAATAATAGGCAGCGTTGGAACAGATCCTTTAGAAAAATCAAATCCTGAATAAAAGGGTGAAGAATAAAAATTGTAGGCACAGTTTTTTGTTTATATTGACATAGATCTGAAGTTTATAATTCATTGTTCATATTTTGATGGAAAAAAGAAAGTGAAAGAAGGAAACATTTTGAGTGCAATTTGGCAATATAATATTTTTTAAAATGCACATATTTTTAATGTGGTCATTTCATTTATGTAACCTACACATATATTTTTAAATATGACTGAAACATATCATGCAACAATATGTAAAGTGTTTGTCATTTTAGTATTATTAATTATTGGTAAAATCCTGGAATGGACCTAAAGGTTTTATAGTCATAGTCTACCTTAAAAATTGTAAGAGCTACAATTGTAATATTAGTTGTTAAAACAAGTTGGATTCTTGTTCTTATGTGGTGATATTGAAACATATAAAACATATTCTAAGAAAATGTAAAACTATACACACAGTCACATATAAAGAGTGTGTATCATGCTCATTTAAATAAAAGTGTTTTGAAAGATAAGGATGTATGCTTAGGATATTTCTGGGTGGTTGACAAGAAACTTAATCACAGCTTCCTGTGAGGAAAGGGAGTGTAGGTTTATATATGCAACTTGGTGTAGTAGGGTTTTTTTAATCATTAGTTTTTTTGTATAAAAATAATTTTAAAAGATACTAAAGGTTACTTTAGTGAATTTATACATTTAAAAAATACTTTTGAAACAAAGGAATGGTTATAAAATATGGGTATGCCATAATATGCTGTTTGACAGTTTGTTTTCTGTAGAGGTAAATCCATGGCAGATTGAAACTTTTCTTGGTAAACAGCAACATTAGAACAACATCACAAATCATTGAGCTTCTTTTAATGAATATGAGAACAACTATTTGCCTGCAAAGGATTTTATTATTATTTTTAAATCAGTTGTAAGCCATTAAATTGCCATGGTTCACTCTCCCTTCTTCTTTCACTCTTCTTTTACCAACAGCTAAAAATGAAATACCATATGCATGTCTAACAAACACATGATGCATACAGAAGATTTTTATTTAAATTCAGGGTTGAATAATGTTGCTTTGTGTTGAACTTAGATTTAATTCTAGCTTTTTACTGTTTAATAACATTTCTAGCAGTTACCACAGTTGGAATAGATATAGACTTTGCCTGAGGTAGTATGTTTTTTCATAGCAAAAACTTTAGTCTGATTAGGTATAGAAGTTTATGGGAGTATTTTTTCTGTTCTTCTGGGTTTGAGCGATAGCTAAATTTAAAAATGACAAATTTAAGAGGAAAAACTAACAATGAGTAGAGGAGATGATGCATTGTAATCTCTAATATAAATGCAAGGAAAATGTTTCCATCCTCTATTAGAATGGCTATTGAAAGCCATCTCTGTAAAAAAAAACAAAAAGTAAGGGGGATCCTTTTAAACTGATCATTAGTATAGTGATTAGGGGATATTTAGTAAATATTAATATATGCCTTTCCTTGGGATGACAACATGCATTTAATATACTTGTTTTATATCAGATTGTTCTGCAGAAGTCCAGTACTTAATTCTTTTTTTTTTAAAGATTTTATTTATTTGACAGAGAGAAACACAGCCAGAGAGGGAACACAAGCAGGGGGAGTGAGAGACAGAGAAGCAGGCTTCCTGCCGAGCAGGGAGCCTGATGTGGGGCTCAATCCCGGGTCTCCGGGATCATGACCTGAGCCCAAGGCAGTCGCTTAACCAACTGAGCCACCCAGGTGCTCCAGTACTTAATTCTTCAAAACAAAAAAAGAGAATGACCCTTACTGTGAAGAAATTTACATTTATGGCTACAGATAATATGCAATCATGTGTTTATAAGCTAACACTTCAGCTAATACATATATACAATGTCAACCCATTGCTATGATAAAATTACTTTATGGAAGATGAAATATTGGGCCCTTGGTTAAAAGTATTATATGCAAAAACATAAAGTGGATTTTCATCAATAAAAAACAAAGAAAAATTATCGAGAACGTCAGTTATGAGACAGGCCTATCTGACCAAACTTTATTATTTTTTAAAAATATTTTATTTATTTATTTGACAGAGAAACACAGCCAGAGAGGGAACACAAGCAGGGAGAGTGAGAGAGGGAGAAGCAGGCTTCCTGTCGAGCAGTGAGCCCGATGCAAGGCTCCATCCTGGGTCTCAGGGATCATGACCTGAGCCCAAGGCAAATGCTTAACCACCCAGGAACCCCACCAAGCTTTATTATTATTATCTTATGAACAAAGGACATGAGGGACCATTGGTAGAAAAAGAAGGAAATTATATCATGCCTTCTTTATTTGTCCTGTTCCTGTGCTGCTAAATATTAGTTTTAATTTCAGAGAAAATGAATATATGAAGAAGTATATATTCTTTCTATATGCGTTATATAAAAGAAAGTAGAGCTATGATAATAGGGCACCCCCCATGGGAAAAAAATCAACAACACTGGGTGAGGTAAATATGGTTGTGGGACCTTTATCCTTAGTCTGTTGTCAACATAAATTCTTTATAATCTGCAAGAAACTTAAATTTTCCTGGTCTCAGTTTTGTTGATTCGTATATTAATTGGAGGAGTTATCTTAAAATTCAATTTTAAAACTTTTTCAGGTCTAAAATTGTAAGATGCTCCCTGTAATCATTTATGTCTACAAAATCTGCAAAGGTATAACAGAAGGAAAAAAAATCTATTAGAGAGTCTGCCACAGAACATAAAGAGTAGTGAGTATGTCATCCAAAGGACAGGGTAAACGCCCCTTTTTCCTTGCATGTTTCAGTTCATCTAGCTGAGCTTCCCTCTCTGGTTCCCTCAATCCTGTCTTTCCTCACCCATCAGGATCAAGGTTCTTTATAAGTGTTACAAGGCTCCCTAGGTACTGGAATATAGTCCTGGCTCTTTCCTGGAAGGGAAAAATAGATAATCTGTATTTCTCAAGGGGTTTTAGATCCTTTAAGTTTTTCAAAGCAGACAAACTGACCTTTCTTTTGCTAATACTGACAACTATTCATAACATAACTGCAAAGCATTATTTTATTTTACCTCTGCCTCTTCATGGTTTCTTTTCCCCTAAGGATACCATGTCCTTCTAGAGATTAAAGAAAACATGTTCAACAGAGAAGGTGAACTAGAAAGGAAATTCCATGCTACCAAAGCAAATTTCATAGAAGGTTCACCATATTTCTTGACTGCTCACCGTAGTTTGAAAGGTCTGATATGCGACTGGTAACATAAATCTTAAAAACAAGTGTCTTACACGTGTGTGCTTGCAAGAAGTTTACACTCTAATAAGTTTGCATATATAAGTAAAAAATAGTAAGATAACTAAATGAAATGTGTACCAAAAATGAGGAACAAAAGCACCATGAAACTCCGAGGTCAGTAAGATCGAGGCCAGTAAGACCACAATTCTATAAACATAATTTAACTCATAAACATAATTTAACTCATAAGGGAAGAATATTCAGGTTGTTACCCCCTTAAGTAGATTTTAGAAGTTTCTCAAGAGCAAATATTACCCCTTTTTCATTATTTCATTTCCTCAGCACATGGAAAAGATGGGGTGAATCCTTATAGACTGATGGAAATGTGTAGGAATAGTGTACTTATTGCACTTATTGCACTAGGAGGGGAAGGTTTGTGGGATTGTTGTTTCTCACTTATTTTGTATTGAAAGGATGCTCAGGCTCTTATGCCAAGCCATGGCTGCACAAATAAGGTTAAAATTAAAAGCTCAAAATCCACCTGGAAAACAACTCCTGGAATATACTTTAATTAAAATGTTTCATATTGAGAGAAATTTCTGTCAGAAGCTAAATTAGACATGTAGAATACTAAGAATACTAGATATATCACCATTTGTATGTAGAGCTTGGTGGTGACGCATTATTTAGTTTTTGAGGATTCTTTTTGTACAGAGTGAGAGAGTACTTGTATTATTAATCTGTGCTAAAGAGAGATTCCTTAAGATATTATTCCCCTAGGGAAACATATTTTACTAAGAGAAGATTCCAAGATATAATTTAATGAATAAGGGCAAATAATGATGAGAGAATAAGTTTGTATGTGTTTACCAAAATTTTAAGTAAAAATTCACTTAAATCAGTTCAGTAAATGTTTATTCCACATCTACTATATAGAACATTCTAAGCTGGATGCTATCCTTATTAAAAAGAAGTAAATAAAATGTCAAAGCAATACCATACATACTGGTGAGAAAAATTTATTAACATTTCAAATTTAACTTTATTTTAATAATTAATGTTGCTTTGCTCTAGAATATCATGTCTTGTTTATTTTTGCATTGGATTTGTTAATGAGAAGAATAACATACATGCTGTCTTATTTTTCTTTGCTATTTTTCTTTCTTAGTATTTTTAAAATAGTAGCTTCATAGCATTTTTTGGAAGAAATTTTGATTATAAAAAGAGAGGACTAATGCATGGTAATATTTTATATATACGCCTCACAAATTTCAAAACTTGCTTAATTTCTTTCTCAGTTTGTTGTTTTTGTTAATGCACCTCTTAGCAAACCAAAGACATTTACCTCATGACTCAAATTCTCTGTTCTTTGCTGAAGCATAGCATGGTTACCATTTCAAATTAGTGGCTCCATCATTTTAAATATTTAATGTTAAAGAATGTTTCCTGCTGACCAAATAACTCACTTACAAACATTGGAAGGGAATGGAAATGACAAGCTGAGGGAAGCATGTTGTTCTTAAAATACAGTAGTTGGCGGAGTTAAACTGAGTCAATTACAGATCGCATTGTTCATTGAAATATGGTATTCAGCAAAGAGACAATAATGCTGTGATGATTTAATTTTTATGATGGATTCTTACCTCTTGAACATGTAAATAGAAAAAATATGACAGCTATTAAGAAGTGCATGTTAAAATTTTAAGTCTTTGTGTTAACTGACTGTGTCATAGTGAAACTTTGAAGTGACAGTAGGGCTAGAAGAAAACTTGAAGGTTATCTTTTTAATGCAGTATAAGTAAGTGTGCAGATGTCTTAATTGTTGTCCAATTGGCCTACTCTTCCACAAACTAAACTTCTTTGCCCATCTGGACTTTAGCAATGACCTACTTTTCTTAATTCTACTAGTATTGTATAGTAACTCATGAAAATGAAAGGTATTCTGTATATTATGAGAGGAAATAATACAGTTGAAATGATGTATGATATTTAGCAGTCACTCTTACTTATTTTCCCTTATATATCGTGGAGGTAAATATACCTTCTGATGGACGATTTTATGTAGATTCTGAAATTTAACTCCCATAGATGACAGAAAGGCAAGCCTAGTTTGAAAACACACACATATTCATTTTGACACACCTTAATTTAAAATTCTTAAGATTTATTTATTTATTTGAGAGAGAGAGAGAGAGAACACGGAGGGGAGGGGCAAAGGGAGAGGGAGAAAGAGAACTTTTAAGCAGAGTCCCCACTGAGTGCAGAGCCCTACACGGACTCAGGCTCAGGACCCTAAGATCGTGACCTGAGTCAAACCAAGTCAGATGCTTAACCAGCTGAGCCACCGAGGCACTCCCTAATTTAACATTTTAAAAATGCATTTGAACATGTTTGCCCTTAACTGGACTCATTATGAGGATGGCATAAATTTACTGTTTCTTAGAAAATTTTCAGGGAAAGATCTAGAACCTGAATCTTAGGCACTGTTGCCTGTGTCTTCTTTCTGTGAAATTGTTCACCATTAGATCTTTACATTGATATTAAACTCAACATGGGTATCTTTCTTGGGCTATTAATTCATTAATAAATATGTATTGAGTACCTATCTTGTGCTGGATACTTTGCTGTTGTGGAAAAACATGACTATTTTGTAATGGATATCCAGAAACTTAGAATATTTCAACTCTTGAATACTTTGTTCCTCTCAGTATAAAGCATAACTTAATAGTTAGAGATTTAAATAACAGGAACATGTGACAGCAATTGGAGGCTTACTTTATAATAGGTTATATTATGTTAAAGAAACTACAACTTGTGTATCTCAGTGCTTCAAGAAGCACAGGCTCATCTTTCACCCATGCTACATGGCAATCACAGGTTGGCAGAGAAGCTTTGCTCATGTGGTCTCTCGGGTTTTCAGGCTGATGAAGCAGCCATCAATTTCAGTGTTTTCTGGTTATCCCAGAAGAGAGTATGTTACCAATTAAATGTGCCAGCATGAACGTGACACATCACCCATGCTATTGCTCTCAGCTCCCTATTTTGGCCTAACCATGAGGTAGGTACATTCCTACCATGTGCAAGGAAGGGGGAAACCAGAAATATTTGAAAAACAGCATCAATGATGACCATATCCCTACTATAATACTTTATAAATTTTAAATTATTTTACAAAATTATTTTCTGATATTATACTTCATGCATAATGGAAAAATCAGGAAAGAGCAAAATAACATAAAAGATAAACATCAAATTATTCCCAATTCAACCTCAGAAATTATACATGAATGCTTATGTTTGTTCCCTTGCATTTGCTTTTCTGTATGTGTGTACGTGTATGCATATGTGTAACTGGGATCACACTTCAGAAATAGATTTATATACTCCTAAATTTCACTTACTATAAGAATGTCGCCATTTTAACATACATTCTTTGAAATGATTTACTAAATAACTGTAGTATTTCATTACATCTATGCAAAGACAAATTATTTATATTTTTGTTAGATATTATTTTTAATATTTTGCTCTTTTAAAACTGCTATGATGTAATCTATCTAAAACACATTCTTCCTGTTTTTCTCCTTATTAGCATAGCATATGAAAGCTGGACAGATTGCTGAGAATTTGAAGGCTTATATGTGGTGCTTGGTTTATTATCATTATTCTTGGGTATATGCTATCATGAATAAATAAATTTCTTGTTGCATCACGCTTTATAGCACATAGAGTATTCTAACCTGCAAAGCAATTTCATCCAAATTCAAGTACATCACCAGCCCTGCAGATGAGTTTTAAACTATCTTTTAAATAATAAATATTTTGCTGTTAATCTTTTTGGGGTTTCTGAGCCTATCTATGAATTATCATGTTTTTCTCTTATTTAAAAACTATACCGTGGCAGCCATGAGAATAAGCCTCTCAGATCTCTGACTGCAGGGATTATAATTGACAGAGGTCCCCAGTTATTGCCCTCTGAAATCCATCATGGTATTGGCACCAAGGCCACACTTCCCATGAGCTGCTCTCAGTCAATGACTGAATAGAGAGGATACTAAACCAGCAACATTTGGGAAACACAGGATTCCTCTGACAGCTGATTTGGGCTCATATACTTTGCCAAACTTTCTTAGAACTATAGTCTAATGTGTTTCCTGCCCAAATTTGTCTTCTTTTCTTTGTCTTCCATAAGATTTAGACTTGTCTCACAGTGTGACCACTCTTCTAGAGTCCTGTAGTTCTCTCCCCATTTTTTTCCTTCATAGGTTTTTCCCCCTGTGAGTCTCTTGGACATCTAATCCCATTTTGGCATCTGCTTCTTAAAGAACCCAAACTAACGTATGAATTGGTTTTTTTCTCTTATTATTTTCTTTGCATTAGAAAGCAGGCTACTTTTGGTTTGGGGGGTTTATTGTTGTTGTTTTTCTTTCTTGTTTCAGGTTTTAATGGCCTGTATTCTAGATATTTGTCGTGTGCTGTGTGGTGATCAGGGCAAAATGTCCACAAGAAATAGATTAAGGAACAAGTTTTATTGGAGGAACTTACAAGGCAAGGATAGCCAAGAAAAGATATAAACATCTTGATTTCTCACCTTTCCACAAAGAGGTATACCAGGACCAAGTGGAGGAACATTGCCTGCCTCTTGCTTTTTTCCTTGTTAGGTGGTTCATATGAGAACAAACTCATCAGTGTGGGAACAGATTGTTGTAGTACCAAGGGCATTAGGGTTGCCTAGAAAAGCTAGCTGCCCTACCTCTGGAGATACTGAGGTTTATGGCAGGTACCTTGTCCCTCCTTTCAGTAGTAGGAACTCATTTTGTAGAAACTGAGTGAAAATACATCTCCTCTGCCAAGAGAAGAGAGTACCTCCGATCCCAGCCTACTCACTGTCTAACAAACTGAAGTGAGTTCCCAGGATCACATTTGGACCCTTTTGCTCATTGCCCCTCCCACATTTTGAAATGTTATTTGCCAGTAGCTTGAAATTATTTATCATAATACATAGGTGTCCTTATTTTATATTCATAAAATTCTTAATATTAAGCTATTCTTTCATTCCTGATATAACTCTATCTTTTTCAGTAGATAAATCATTTAGTGAACTGTTGGGTTTGTTCTCATGAAATCAGATATTCTTCTTTGAATTTACTTGAGGTTGGACTGTCATGGAACTACAGTTTTATGTAGATGTGTGTATGTGTGTGTGCACTTGAAGTTACGCATGTCTATTATCGTTGCCAATTATTGACAGACTGTGCTACGTTCAAAAATAAATTGTTTGGAGTGCCTGGGTGGCTCAGTCATTAAGCATCTGCCTTCAGCTCAGGTCATGATCCCAGAGTCCAGGGTTCAAGCCCTGCATAAGGCTCTCTGCTCAGCAGGAAGCCTTTTTCGCCCTCTCTCACTCCCCCTGCTTGTGTTCCCTCTCTAGCTGTGTTACTCTGTAAAATAAATAAATAAAAAACAAAAAAGGAGCAAAAATCAAAACAAAAATAAATTGCCTGAGGAGTACCTGGGTCGCTCAGTCAGTTAAGCGTCTGACTCTTTTTTTTTTTTTTTTTAAGATTTATTTGAGAGAGAGTGAGTGAGAGAGAGCACGAGAAGGGAGAAGTTCAGAGGGAGAAGCAGTCTCCCCGTGGAGCTGGGAGCCCAATGTGGGACTCGATCCTGGGACTCGATCCTGGGACTCCAGGATGATGACCTGAGCTGAAGGCAGGGGCTTAACCAACTGAGCCACCCAGGTGCCCTAAGCGTCTGACTCTTGATTTCTGCTCAGGTCATGATCTTGGGTCCTGGCATCAAGCCCCAGTTATTGAGCTCCATGCTCAGTGGGAGTCTGAGATTTCTCTCCCTCTGCCCCTTGCCCCACTTTCTCTCTCAAAGAAATAAATAAATCTTAAAAAAATAAATTTCTTGGTTTTCCATTATTTTCCATAAGACTAAATGGTTTAAGACTCTTAGCTATATTGTCATGCCTGGATGGCTCAGTCATTAAGCGTCTGCCTTCCATTCAGGTCATGATCCTAGAGTCCCAGGATTGAGCCCCACATCAAACCCCACATTGAGCCCCTCATCAGTCTCCCTGTTCGGTGGGAAACCTGCTTCTCCCTCTCTCCCCCTGCTTGTGTTTCCTCTCTCGCTGTGTTTCTCTCTGTCAAATAAATAAATAAAATCTTTAAGAAAAAATAGACTCAATTATAGAGAACAAACAGGTTTGCTGGAGGGAACGGAGGAGGGGATGGACTAAATGGGTGATGGGGATTAAGGAGGGCACCTGCAATGAGTACTGGGAGTTATATGTAAGTGTTGAATCATTAAATTCTACTCCTGAAACTAGTACTACACTATGTTACCTAACTAAAATTTAAATAAAAACTTGGGCAGACTAAATATTTTATTTAACATAGTGATTATTACAACAGAAAACAACACATCATCTTTACTTAGAACCTGTTTGAAAATTTTGATGTATTGTTTATTTCTTTTATGCTAATTTGTTTGTTCAGTTATTGTATAGTTAAGTCCATTTAGATAATTTATATTTTCCATTTTTTTCAGATTGTAAAATGTATGCATTCTGTCTCTGTATTTTTAAACAGTTTTGTAGTGTTTTCTTTTTTGTTTCAAATTTTATTTATCAGTATTTTCTATCATTATTTAATTTGTCAATATTTTATGCATGAAATATTTTAAGAAAACAAGTATTATATATTTTGTATTATAATTCATTTTTCATTTCTGATTTGTTAATTCTTGCTTTAAATGTTCTGGACTTTTTTATGCTTTTCTCTAGTTAAATTTTTCTTTCAAAAACCAAATATTTATTTAGTTTAAACTATTTTTCTCAGGGTGCGTGGGTGGCTCAGTTGGTTAAGGGTCTGCCTTCGGCTCAGGTCATGATCCCAGGGTCCTGGGATTGAGCCCTGTGTCAGGCTCCCTGTTCAATAAAGAGCCTGGTTTTCCCACTCCCTCTCCCTGTTGCTCTGCCTACTTGTACATTCCTATCTCGCTGTCAAATAAATAAAATCTTTAAAAAAAACCCAAATTTTTCTCTAAGGAACATATTTAAACCTATTAACCTTTTTTCAATGAGTAGTGCTTTTACCAACTTCTCTGTGTTTTAATAAGTAATCACCGTCCTATTTTATACATTCTCTCCAATTACATTTTCTTAGGCGTTTGTATTTTATGTATTTGAAACATAACAAGTAATGCATGCTTGCTTTAACAAATGAAGCAATACAAAGATTTATAAAGAAATTTGGTATCTTCTCTACCCCAGATTACCAATGTTATAAGTTTCTTTAATATCCTTTTTGTTTCTGTAGATATAGTCAAATATACATAAATGTATGACTACTTCCCCTCATTGATGTGTTTCCCAAATTAATATTAAAGCTGGAAATCAGACTTCTCAAAAAGATAAACAGGGACCTCTATGACATCTGCTCCCCTTGCTTCAGCCTCATCATCATCCACTCTTCAACTGCAGATCATCAGACAGTATTAATCACTTTCAACCCTAGATTAATCCTTGCTCTTCTAGACCTCCTTACCTAAAGTCATGTTTTTATTTCTGCCTTGAATATCCTTTCTCTTTTTCTCTCTCTGATTAATTTTTGCACATCCTTAATAGGCAGCTTAGAAATCACTACTTCTCTAAACTTCACCCCATTTCTACCTAGTCTAATTCTAGGTTCTTTTTTTAAAAAAATATTTTATTATTTTTTTTAGAGATTTTTTTAATTTATTTGACAGAGAGAAACACAGCCAGAGAGGGAACACAAGCAAGGGGAGTGAGAGAGGGAGAAGCAGGCCCCCTGCCAAGCAAGGAGCCCGATGCGGGACTCGATCCCGGGTCTCCAGGATCATGACCTGAGCTGAAGGCAGTCACTCAACCAACTGAGCCACCCAGGCGCCCCTAATTCTAGGTTCTTTTTGTTCCTTTGCAACTGTGTATAATAGCATCTATCATATTGTTGCTGCAGTGTCTGACAGCCCAGAAAGTGTTTCCTGAGTTTCCCTGACTCCTCAAATTCTCATCATGCATCTCTCCTTTGTTATTTTGAATAGCTAATATCTGTAGCCCATACCACAAAATTTAGCACTTAGAAATAAATCATAAAGTACATGAAACACATGTACAAATATATTTATTTGTAAATTAGATAGTATAAATAGAGGCAACAGATACCAATTTAGACTTAAGTTTCCAGATATCTAAATACGGATGCAGTAGTAATCATGAATATATGTTAAATGACAGATGTATTTTCTTTACCTCACAGGGAAGAAATAACCTTACATGCTTTTATTCTCTTTTTATATCATTTGCAATGTTCTTAATAGCTAAGTCATAAAAAAGGGCATAGGTACTTTTTACAGAACAGAGTAGACTCTTCTGCCTATGAATGAAGACTATCTATTAATCAATACAATGACAATTTATACTCAATTCTGTCGTAAGAAAAAGGTAATGTTCAGAATGATTTAAGTAATAGAAGTTTCATTTTGGAAAAATATCCATGTATGAGAAAGACAAATTTTATATGATATATATTTCTTAATTTTTCTATAAGCATAAAAAGAATAAGCATCAAAGAAAAAGAAGATTAGAAAATTAGATAACCATATATTACATATGTATGTATTCATTTATTCCCTTATAAATCATAATACAGAATTGAGGAAAATACTGTAGGGTTTATAACATTCAGCAAAGCTGAGAAAATGGATTAAAGACTCAAACAAAGTTAAAAGTCCCTTTAAAAAGTTAGGCAAATTTATATTAAGTTAGTAATTTTTAAGCTTGGGGAAATATTGGTAGAGACTAACATGAATGAAAATATTATTTACCTCTAGAAATAAAATATGGAATCAGAGCACTGTCACTTCCCAAATTAGGCAAATTATCTGAGTCTCATTTTCCTTCACTAAAAAGTAGCATCAAATGGCATGCTTATTTTTCAGATTTATTTGAGATAAATGCAATAAAAGCCCCACATAGTGCCAATTAGTATATAATCTGATTCTCAAAGGGTAAGGGGAGGAAGTAAAGTCCAGAGCACCAGAATAACCCATTGCCATCCATATTTAAACTGTATAAATATTTATTTATTGTATTTTCAGGTAATTGGTGAATTATAAATCTCTCTAGAAATAATAATTATTATCCCATAGGATTACTAATAGTATCATTATCTAGTATGTTTAGGGAAAACTTTTGGTTGATCAAATCAGTCTAAACTACTGGGGATATTAAAACAGAGGCTTGAAAGGTTTATTTTGTCTATAGTGGTCAAATTAGTTTTTATTTTTTCCTTAAACATAACATTGGTATACCTGTTAATGACAATGATCTCTTACATTTTGTAGTGAGCAGCCTGAGCCTAACCAAGGAAGTTTAAAATTTCTAGAAGGTAAAATGGGAAAAGAATATGAATGATTTTCCAAAAAATGGCAATCAGTAATTCAAACATACCCATTTGCGTACCTGAATATGAGGAACACCATGAATCGTTTTTATCTCTGTTGTCTAGAATATAGCCTGGTACATAGTAAATGCTTAATAAATATTGGATGAATGAACTTCATATTAGGTTCTAAAGGAGAAGGAAAATCACAAGGAGTAAAATTATTTAAATTAAGAGCAAATCAATTATCCCAACCATGAACAATGCACTGCTTTGTGTTTCCCACTAAAGAACAAATCAATTCCCCCAACCATGAACAATGCATTGCTTTGTGTTTTGCTAGGATTAATACATTATGAAATGTTCATATTCTTTTGTGGAAGACTTGCACCATAGCTTCACTTGGGTAAGTAGGTTTGTGATTTGAATATAAATATAACACATCAGTGGACTCTGGGATAATTCATTTAACCAATCTACTTGGTTTCCTCAGTAATAAGATCAGGGGTGGATATTTCTTCCATTTCTGGCATTCTAAAATTCTATGATTCTGAGTTTTGCTTAAACCAAACAGGTTTGTTAGATAACCTGAGTTTTATGGCTATAAATGGGAAAGCATATACTTAGTTCACAGTATCAATAATATATAATAAAAATAATTTATTTGGTGTCTGTTGTAGTTCATTTTTTCCTTCTGTCTTCAAGAATGCATACTTTTTTTCTTAGTATTAATTTTTACTTTTTTTGCAACTATACAAGGAAAAAAACATGGCAATAACTTTCCTAATGGGTGTAAAAATTACTTCATATAGGAGATTTGAAAGTTGTAACAATAAGGGGATTTTCTATTTCTAAATTCAGTGTCTATTATGGTTCCCAAAGGATTAAGAAGTGTTTTTAAAACATTGTACAAGTTCGTGTTCATGACTAATTGCTATGAAGAATATTGTGCTCATATATTATCAGTATGTATAACACAGAAAATCTAAATTGAAGTTCGACAGTAACCATCTCTCATTTTTTAATTGCAAAAAAATAACCTATTAAATTTGCTGAAGCACAGTTTCTTTGGAACCATTTCTCTGAGTTTTATCTCAAATGTTGCACAGCATGAGAAAAGAGTATTTGCTCCTCACACAGTCAACAAATCTAGTGTTGTGCTAGTTTCAAAAAGTTACATGTACAATGGAAGGATAAATTTACATAAAATTAAAGAAAAAAGGGAGGCTTTTTATTTTAATGACAATAATAAGTGCTTAATAATTTGAGATTTACTTTTTGCTCACCTCTGTATCACAAAAGACATTGGAGGGAAATTGTTCTGTTTATTTAAAATGACATTTGGCAGGCCCATAAACCTTATCAAGATGTATATTAGTTAAAATCCTTAAAATAATTCACTCTGGGATAACAGCAAATAAGAGATTTCAGTATCCAAAAGTAATTTTTCATGACAAGTAACTGAAGCAAGGATTTGGAAGGAAGGTGCCATCTGAACTCAAGTTATAGTGCTGATAATTTCAAGCCTGAAGGAAACTGATCATAGTGTTTGCTCATCTTAGAAGACAGGGAAATCCTAGGTAATGGAGAACAAAAAAAATGTAGGTTGAAAATCGAATTGACTATTCATGCTTAAAATAAATAACACAAATAACAAAAACACAAAAGAGGCTTTTTATTATCACACAATTACATGTTTTAAAATCTGAATTTGGACCTTTTGAAGTAACAGAATTTACTTGAAGAAATTCTAAGTACCTCTATCACTACAGTAAGTCCCATTGTATACATGGGCAGAGTCAAAAGTCCTAGCATAAAACTGCTGAAAGTAGCTAACTAAATTGGTGCATGACTTGACAAATATGATGAAACATGGAGCTGCATACCTACAAAGATAGAGTGATTCATTTTCATGTCTATTTTCTAACTAGGAATGAGAGAATAATGTCTTTTTTTAACAAATTCTGAAAAAAAATTCAAAAACATAAAAAATGGAATGCTGGAAAGAAAATTGAATGATGTTTGACTACCTTCCTCCTTTCCCTTCTCCATTTTAAAGATCTGGAAACTGAGGCTCTGGAAGGATAAATGACCAGGCCAAAGGTTTCTGTTACCCCATCTCAAGACTGGAATTTAATTTTATGATATTCTGTCCTTGGTTTTCTCTCCTTACTATATTGATTACAATATTCATGTTCCTTTTTTTCCCTTTTACCTTTTGTATATATTTTATGTGATTTTTTTTCTCTTCACTGCTTAATAGGAAGCAACATTAGTCAACCAAACATGCATATTTTGTTTCCCAGACAATTCCCAGCTACTATTACTCTGTCCAGGATGTCAAGGTTTTATAAGTCCTGAGGGAGGAACGGGTGAATGCCAGATGGAAGGACCTTCTCTTTTATCCTCCTACAGCCTGATATTATCACATGCTATGGGATTCCCATGCCGTGGGATCCATCCCTGCCTAATGATTTTTTTAAATTAACATATAATGTATTATTTGTTTCAGGGTTACAGGTCTGTGAATCATCAGTTTTACACAATTCACAGCACTCACCATAGCACATACCCTCCCCAATGTCCATCACCCAGCCACCCTATCCTTCCCCTCACCCCATTCCAGCAGCTCTCAGTTTGTTTCCTGAGATTGAGTCTCTTATCATTTGTTTCCCTCCTCGGTCCCATCTTGTTTCATTTTTCCCTCCCTTCCCCTCACGAACCCCCACCCTGCCTCTCAAATTCTTCATATCATAGGGATCATATGATAGTGATGTTTTAATTGTTGATGCCTCGGACTGACTTTTCATTTTTTTTAAATTATATTATTTTATTTTTTCAGTGTTCCAAGATTCATTGTTTATGCCCCACACCCAGTGCTCCATGCAATACGTGCACTCAGTACCCACCACCAGGCTCACCCATCCCCCTACCCCCTCCCCTCCACAACCCTCAGTTTTTTTCTGAGTCCAAAATCTCTCATGTTTCATCTCCCTCCCTGATTTACCTCAATTCACATTTCTTTTCCTTCTCCTTCTGTCCTCCATATTACTCCTTATGCACCACAAGTAAGTGAAACCATGTGATACTTGACTTTCTCTACTTGGCTTATTTCACTCAGCATAATCTCTTCCAATATGGTCCATGTTGCTACAAAAGTTGGGTATTCATCTTTTCTGATGGAGGCGTAGTATTCTATTGTATATATGTACCACATCTTCTTTATCCATTCATCTGTTGATGGGCACCTTGGCTCTTTCCACAGTTTGGCGATTGTGGCCATTGCTGCAATGAACACTGGGGTACATATGGCCCTTCTTTTCACTACATCTGTATCTTTGGGGTAAATGCCCAGTAGTGCAATTGCAGGGTCATAGGGTAGCTCTATTTTTAATTTTTTAAGGAATCTCCACACTGTTTTCCAAAACGGCTGCACCAACTTACATTCCCACCAACATTGTAAGAGGGTTCCCCTTTCTCCACAGCCTCTCCAACACTTGTTGTTTCCTGTCTTGTTAATTTTGGCCATTCTGACTGGTGTAAGGTGGTATCTCAGTGTGGTTTTGATTTGAATTTCCCTGATAGCTAGTGATGCTGAACATTTATTCATGTGTCTGTTAGCCATTTGTATGTCTTCTATGGAGAAGTGCCTCTTCATGTCTCCTGCCCATTTTTTGATGTGTTCATCTTCTTTTTGGATGTTGAGTTTGAGTAGTTCTTTATAGATCTTGGATATCAGTCCTTTGACTGTAGTGTCATTTGCAAATATCCTCTCCCATTCCGTGGGTTGCCTCTTTGTTTTGTTGACTGTTTCCTTTGCTGTACAGAAGCTTTTTATTTTGATGAAGTCCCAACAGTTCATTTTCGCTTTTGTTTCCTTTGCCTTTGGAGACATGTCTTGAAAGAAGTTGCTGTGGCCAATGTCAAAGAGGTTACTGCCTATGTTCTCCTCCAGGATTTTGATGGATTCCTGCCTCATGTTGAGGTCTTTCATCCATTTCCAGTTTGCCTTTGTGTGTGGTGTAAGAGAATGGTCTAGTTTCATTCTTCTATAAGTAGCTGTCCAATTTTCCCAGCACCACTTATTGAAGAGACTGTCATTTTTCCACTGGGTTTTTTTCCTTGCTTTGTTGGACTGACTTCTCATATCTGATAACTTTCTGCTCTATACCTGCCACTGAACATTTGTATGTAAAGTATTTCTGATGTGTAGTGTGGCCCAGCTGTGTAGTCTGCAGGTCAAAAATGACATTTTGGTCCTTCACCTTATTTCTGATCCATCATCATACATGGTTCTGGGATGATCATGGTTCTCTAATGTAGTTCAAGCTCTGGGTTCAAAGCTAGAAGTATGCTTTTGAGGGAATAACTTGAGAACTCTGTGCTTGTTTTCTCATCATCCAAAGGAGATAATATTAAGACATAAATGGTAGAATTGTTGGGAGAAGAAAATGGGAATTTATTTGAAGAATTTAGCATTATACCTGACAAAGAGCAGTGCTTGATAAAGTGTAGTTATGATTGTTACTATTAGTGTGATGGCTTTCCACTATCCATATAATAATTGCCACCACCGTCTACTACTCTCTTTGAATGAGTTTATGGAAATCTGCTTTGTGGAGAAAGGATGGGTTTTTGAGTTAAACTTATATGCATTTAAAATATCGACTGTACATAGTAGTAGGTATACATTCTGGATAAGGCATTCACTCGTTTACAGCCCTAGTAGTTCTCATCTGTGAAGTACAGATTATATCAGAGAATTGTTTTTAAAAAAATGTAATGAGAGCTGATGATCAGTGATGGGGAGAAAGAAAGAGAGATTGTGTGTTGCTGTGGGGAAGGGTGGATGGAACAGGGAATTCAGAAGCCTGTATGTTTCTTAAGGAAATGATTTAATTCTGAGCATATTTGTTTATTTGGTAGTACTTAAGGAAATTTTGTAGGTATGATATAGAAATTAAATTGCCCAAATGAAAAATAAAATAAGACATTGGTCTCATATCTCAGTAAGACATGTTAAACAGTATCCATGGCAGTTTGCAGCTCTTTGTATGTATGGCATGTGTGTTAAAGAGCCCAGAGGTCTTTGGAAATTTGAATTCTCATAGCTAATAAAGAACAAAAATGAAAATGATAATGTTGCTGTTTCAGTAGACTAGGTTTTGGATTATTTTTTAATTATGATGTTATGGTTTTCTCTTACTGAAATACTAACAATTCACCAAGCCAGTAAAGCCTAATAAGTTGGTGGCTTGCCAACTATGGTGAGCACATCATTTGATTTGCTCCTGTGGTTGCAGAAGAGTTCGAGTGTTTCTGAAGCAGAAACAGAGAAAAGCAGGCTCATTTAAATAATATAATCCACAAGTGAAATCGAGAGGAAAATAAAAAACTTACGTGGTGTTTAGGGCTCATCTGTCTATGGTACAATACGCTTTTACGTATAAAGGCCCTCTTCAGAAGTATTTCCCAGGAGATGTTTGAAATGACACCACCAGTGATTATACCTATCCTATGTTTGTTTCTCCAAAACAAAAATATTTGTCCAGTGGAGAGTATGTCAAGTCTTTTACTGTGATTTAATTTCTTATTGACTTTCCCCCCAGAGCTAAAGAAAGAGGTTGACAGAAGAGAAGCAGAGGAAAATAAGAAAGAGGATGTGATAGCTTATATTATTGCTCAGAAATACTTACTCTTGCTTCTCCCTACTCAAGGAGGGGAATATCTTTTCCTATCCTTTAATTTTTGGGTTTGTTGATGTGACTTGCATTGGCCAACAGAATGCAGTGAGTAACAGTTTGCCTGGTCTGAGCCTTGGTCTTAGAGGGCTTTGTGGGTTTTTTGGGGATTTTGGGGGGTTTGTTTGTTTGTTTGTTTGTTTTGCTTTTAGTCTTGTGCTTCTGTCATTGGCATGAGGATATTTCTGAGCTAGCCTATCATTTCAACAATCAGAAAGAGATACATGGAGCAAAGCTGTTCCAGCCAAGTCCAGACTAAATCAGGTGACCTCTAACTTACCCACTGATGCACAGAAAAATAAATGCATGGTGTTGTATGTAACCAAGATTTTGTTTGTTATATAGTGTGTCATAGTAATAGGTAACTGATACATTAGGGCCTGCGGAAAACCAGTTTGGGCTACTTCACAATTTCTCAAGTTGCTTTCCCTTCACCCGAGGCTAAAGAACCTTGTTGAAGGGAATACAGTGTAGACATTACTACTAAAATCTTTATACATTTTCTGGGTCTAACTAAAGCATCCACAATTATGTTCTCTCTCTCTCTCTCTCTCTCTCTCTCTCTCTCTCTCTCTCTCTCTATTTTGAGAGGAAGAGAGGTGGAGGGGAGGGTGGAAAAGAGGAAGAGAGAAATATTAAGCAGGATCCATGCCCAGCATGAAGCCCAATGCAGGGCTCAATCTCACGACCCTGCAATCATGACATGAACCAAAATTAAGAGTTAGATGCTTAATCGACTGAGCCACGCAGGCACCCCATGTTTTTTTCTTGAAGTGTATCAAATTGCTTCCTTAAAGTTTGCTATTTTTTAGTTCCATCTCTTGTTTTTAATCTACACCTTTCACAAATAATTTTTTAAACAAAACAAATGATCAGTGAAGTGCGTTTCACTTGTCTGTTTTGCTCTGGTTCCTTTGAATCTTCTCATAGTGATTTATACAAACTGAGTCTTTGTCTAGGATTGTCTGTTCAAATCCCACTTCCTTAGTCTTAATATTTTTTTCTTTAGCTTATTGTTACTATTTTGTATTGTGTTCAGGAAAAGAATCATTGGAGCTTTTAAAAAGTGTATGAGATAAAATTAAAGTATATTAATCTTTATTTTGATCCTTTCAGACATGATCTTTCACTACTTGTAAAGCTTAACAGAAAATTAGACACATTGTGAGGGCATGTCCAAATTCTCTTTAATCTCTATAAACATACATCAGTTGTAAAGTGAACCTATTCAATCAGAACTATAAATTGTTTCCTCCTTGTCCTTCTGCCTGCAACTCTCCCTGCTTGTGCTCTCTCTGTCTCTGTCTCTGACAAATAAAGAAATAAAATCTTTAAAAAGAAAGTTTCAGTATTTTGAGTAGAATACCTCAGTGGAAAAAAAAACACAGAACTAGCCTAAGTTGTTATTTTTTTCTACATATCTTTGGTATTTGCATGGTTACTTAAAAATTGACCCACACCATTATTTTTTAAAACATAATTTTCTTTTATTTAGGCCTCCTCCCTACACGGTATTATTATAACTTGACAGTTATGAGTAGTCCAGTAGTGATCCTTTTTACTACCTACTGATGATAGCATTAAAGAACCTTTATGCACCATGAAAGTCTTTCCTACCCTCACTTAATTTTGATCCAAACTTCATCAATCTATTCTCTGCCAAGTAAACTGATATTTTAAAATTCAAATAGTCTGCTTCTCCCTCTGATGCCCCCTCATACTCTCTCTCTCTGATTCTCTGTCTCTCAAATAAATAAATAAATAAATAAATAAATAAATAAATAGATCTTTAAAAAAAGAAAATTCAGGAAAGGGAGAATAGTTCTTTATGAATGTGGCATAGGGACTTACATATCAGGAGAAGATACAAAGATTAGCTTGTGTTTGCTCATATGCTACAGAGTATACCTGTGTTTATGTTTGTGTAAGTATGTGTTATAATATATGCATTATATAAATGCATATATCGTTAATGCATATATCATCATATTTTTCTTGCTAAATCAAGATTAAGTGTAATAAATTCAAGTTAGCAAGCATCATCAAATGCCTATTAAAATATAAGTTATATAAATTATTTAACCTTTTTGAGCCTCAGGTTTCTCATCTTAAAAAAAATACCTAATTATAGGGTAAAAATACGTAAAATACTGGGTATTTTAGAGATTGTTTTTTTCTGTAAGGCACAATAAGCACTTAGCACATTGGAGCTATTTCGTGCACATCAGGGAATTAACTGCAGTGAAGAATATTAAACACAAAACACAGATTTTACTCCCAATGAGATTATAAACTCTCTCAGAACAGAAATCTTTAAAGGGCAAAAGGGGTAAATGCCCATTAACCTACTCATTTTTAAATATAATGACTAGAAACAGTAAAACTTTCTGGACCGAGAATTCCATTTCCCAAATGCGGACTCCTGCCATGAGGTTACTGAGGAGAGCTTTGAGGGTGAGCATTGACCTCAAATATTTAAAGAGCTAAATTTACCGTGTTTGTGTGACCAGGACCTATTCCCCTTTAGGTTCAACCACTATATATCTCTCTGATTAAGCACATGTTCCAATATTAACTAACATTTTAATTTGATTATCTTTAGTTAATAAACCATCCAGGACCACCTTAGCCCAGCTATTTCATTTAGGAAAACAGCTTAAAATTACCACACTAGTTTAGTTTCAAAACTATTATGAGCAGGTCAGGTAATTGTAATGCTTAAAGGAAAATGAATATAGAAAATATCTGAGAAAACAAGTTAAGAAATCTATTGTTTATGTGTCACTTTACAAATAGCTCTAAAGTTTAGACCTAAAATAAGTTGAACCCTGTCCTTTACAAATTGTAAGTAACAAAACTCATGAGGACAGATTTTTTTTACCCAGCTGTTAATGCCCCTGGTAATTATTATAAATCCAACCTGTATTGTAATATTCTAACATTCAAGGATTTTGTTTTTGCTGGAATTCATAATTGGAGAAAAAATTTACTAAAAACAAATTCAACTTCAAAATGTTGAAGATCCACTTTGATACTAACTGGGAAGGGCCTGATACAGTAAAATACAGATATTGATCATGAGTTTATAAACTAAGTAACATATTCAATAATAAATTCATCTTAAAAAACAATTTTTTTGTTTTTTTGATTTAGTTTATGCCAAATATAGGACTCGAGCCAAGGAATTTTCTGTAGCATAGATATTCACGTAGAAATACAGGACTTCCCTATGATAGAAACTTAAATGTTATGCTATCTCCAGTATTCTATGGCTCTTAATGAACAAGAGAGAAGTAGAGATAGAATGAATATGATACTGGCAAAGTTCATTGCATTTGTTGTGAAATGTAGGGTTTACATCCTGGTTAATAATTTCATGGCAGTGGGTAAATAACTTCTTCACATCTCAGTTTACTTCTGGGGTTGATGGTAATGGTGCTTGTGATGATTTGGTGAGATAATAGCTATAAATTGTGTGTGTTGCTGTAGCAGATTGGGTTCCCCAGGAATCTAACTCTGATTGAAGATTAATTTCATTAGGGAGTATTCATGGGATAAACAGTGTGGAAGAGAATTCACAAAAATAGGAGTAGGCAGAGGAAGTTGAGTAGAAATGCAGTATCAGTGGAAGCCGTAGCCAATCCGTGGAGAGTTCTGTAGATGAGATGAGATGAAACTTTAGGAGAGTCTTGATTTTGGATGAGAGGAATGAGTCCTTATCCTCCTTTGTAAATCAGTCATTAGATGTAGGCCATCTGGAAGGGAGAAATAACCTTGGCTAGGCTGTTCTCTTAAGCTGAGGTAATTACTGAAGCAGGCCTTAGAGTTGGGAGCTGTCAACCAGCAGCAGTACTTTCAGCACCCGTAATAATCAGCCTGTCATTTCTGAAGGAAATTTGGGCAGCACTTTAGTGTGCACCACAGTTAGTCATAAAAGCATCTGTAAGTGTTTAACAATATATGTTATTACGAGAAGGGTCATCTTCCTACAACATAATAAAACTGAACATAATAAATTTTTTTAATTAAAAAAAAGAAAGGTCATCGTCTATATTTCAAAGACATCTCAGAAGTTCCACTCTGCCTTTTTTGTTTCAACTCAGCTTCTCTGTTTTCTACTTGAATTTGCTCTACTATTTTTGGTCAGATAGCCTACCAAGTGTCTCATATACATATCTGGTATCAATTTGTATAATAACCTGTTAAGTTTTGTATCATTTTCAATCAATTACTATGAAGAAACTGATGTCAAAATGCAGGGCAAAAGCTTTTTAATTTATATATCCAGTATATAGTGAAATCAGAACTTAACTCCAGTATTTTTTTAATCTAAATTCTATGAGATATTTTATTTAGAACTTTGGTCATAGTGAACTTTGCTCTAATTTATAGTTTATTCAAGCTATTTGACAACATTTTTTAATGCCACAAGGATTTTACTTCAGCATATGCTCTAGGCAACAATTATCATATTAAGTGCTAGATCCTTTAATTTTTTATATAATCTTATAAGTAGGTTAATTGCATGGATTTCATTTAATTATCAAAACTTGTATTTCATTTGGATAGATGGATATGTAGATCTAGAGTTTCCATGGACATCTGACAAGTATTCTTGTATATTATAGAAAATACATTCACTCCATAATTTCTTACTATACTATTCACTTATTTTGATTTACAAGCACAGGTGAACTGTTTAAAATAAGGAGTTACCTAACAATTAAATGCCAGTATCCAAAATAGAATAAACCAGACATATAACAAGATAGAATGTTATATGCACATATAAGGTGGTCTTTAAACAAATAAACTTTGTTTTCTGAGATGAACCAGATAGAGGAGTATAAGCAGTACCCCATGAGAAGACAGAGGAGAATGGCTGGGATTTTAAAGTAGTTCACTTGTGTAAGTGAAGTGGATGGCATATTCAGTGAAGGGAGTGATGATCTAGGGACATATTTCAATAACCAAGGGCTCAGAAAAAAGGCCTTAGGGATACAAAGTACAAAGGAGCTCCAACTGAAAAAAAGCACAATGCATCTTGGGCATATAAGTCTTGAAGCAGACAGATAACAGGAATAACTTTTATTTTGGCCTGTGATGAAGGATTGCAATAATATGAAGCATGTTGGGGTTGGCTATTTTAGAACACTTCCACTTCCAAAAGTGTTATTCTTAGCAGTTTAGTGGTAGAAGAGGACAGTATCAGCCTTCACGTCATGGGATCAGAGATTCCAACTTCATCGAAATGAATTACTAGCAGTTTCCTCCACGTTATGGGGCCAGGTTTTCAGATAGTTTTAACCTCTGATAGTGATATGATCTTTTCTTCAAAACTTTATGTGAGTGTGTTTTCAATATATTTTAGAGCTAAATTGGAATTGATTGCTTTGAGACTTGGCTGCCATAATAAGATAATTTCATTCATTCACTCATGTCAGATGGGTAATGTACTGAGATCATAACAAGTTTGAGGGAGGCACATGTCACACAACGGCATGAACATCCAGTCATCACACTTATGAACTACAAAAGGATCAATAAGGTGAATTTTAAATAAGAAATTCTTGCAGTGACATAGGTTGTTCCCAGTTTTTCTCCTCCTCTCAAGAACAACAACTAATAACTATTCATGGACAAGGCAACACTGAGAAAATCCTTTGGTGAGGGCAAAGCATGCCCCGTACCACAGAAGCAAAGACAGACTGAATAGAAGGGTGAGAAAAGCAGCTATTCAGCAAACACATTGCTGCTCCCCCAGGCTGGCACAACACCATTCTGAGAGATCTCCCCTGATTAGTTCCTGCAGTAGAAAAGGATGGTGTGGCATGAACATCTAGCTCCTCCATCATTGTAGGTCACTTCTTGGGAGTCCCTACTCTGGTCTCACCTCATGGGGATCAAGGGAAAATCTATGGGGCTTGACCATTGGGAATCTGATTGTGATGGAGAAGAGGGAGGAGCTTCAACTAGCACTTGAGCCTGAGCCAACCAGGTTTCCAAGTAGTAGCCTCACCCAGTGTCTTTGCTCACCCACAGAGCTAAGATAGTGGCGCATTTTTACCAGGGAACTTGGTGGAGCACAAGCCTGCCTGATTCTGGTTCTCAACAACCTTGAAAGCTCTGAAACCTCATCCTGGGACTCCCACCCCCCACGAACCACCCAGGCAGAGGAGCTCAGCCTATCTAGAATGCCTGGAAGCCCTGAAGTCTAGCAACACTTGAGCAGAGAGTCTGGCAGGCAGAACTGATTATCTGCAGAGCAAAACCAGTGGCCTTGTTCAGCCAGGAAACTTGGGGCTTGGGTTGGCTTGAGTCGTTACCATAAACAAAGAATCTTGCTCTCCTTGGAGCTTGTTTTCCCACTGTCCAGACAGGAAAACTAATTCATAGCCCCACCATTTGCTGAACACAGCCATTAGCCTGCACAACCAGAGAACCTCATCAAAACATACAGGAAGCAGCATATCCTATCCAACAGCCCTGCTTATATAGGCACTTGAACAGAGAGCACAGATGGTGGCTTTCCCCATAAGCAGAACAAAACCAGTGGCCCTGTCTTGCCAGGCAATTCAGTGTACAGTCTTACCTGATTTAGGTCCCCAAACAATGAGCTGTGCTGGCCTTGTGGGCCTGTTTTCCTCACCTGCCAGAACCAGGAAACTAACTCACAGCCCCACCTAAATCTGAGTATAGTACCCAGACCTATCATTTAGGAAGCCTGAACAGAGAACTCAAACAACCATGGAGCCCATCCTGTGGCCTCACTTGGGCAGGGAGCCAAGCCAGCAGTCCTACCCAGCTGTTCTACACCTGTGACACCTCCTTACCTCAGAGTTGGAGCAGTGGCCTCAACCCAAAATAAACTCTGATAGCAAGCTTTACCTGCCTAAGGACATTACTAGCTGACATATCAAGACACTTAAACTGAGCTGAATGGTAATTGTCTCTGCCAAGCACACTAGGATGGTTTAACATACATAAATCAATAAATGTGATATATCACAGTAGTGGAATATAAGATAAAGTCATATGATCTCAGTAAATGCAGATTAAAGCTTTGGACAAAATTCAATATCCTCTCATGATAGAACTCTCAAAAATGGGTATAAAAGGAATAAACTTCAACATAATAAGGGACATATGTGACAAGCCTAAAACTAACATAATATTCAGTGATGAAAGGCTGAAAACTTTCCTGCTATAATCAAGAAAAATTCATGGGTGCCCACTCTCACCACTCTTATTGGAAGCCCTAGCTGAAGCATTAGACAAGAAAAAAAAGTAAAAGGCATCCATATCAGAAAGGAAGAAGTAAAATTATCTCTGCTTGCAGATGATATGATCTTAAATATAGAAAATCATGAAGAGTTCACCAAAAAGATTTAAAACTAATCAATGAATTTGTTAAACTTGCAAGATATAGAATCAACATACAGAAATCAGTTGCTGTTTCTATATACTGACAATAAAATACCTGGAAAAGAAATTAAAAAATCTTTTTCACAATAGCATCCAAAACCATAAAATACTAGGAATAAATTTAGCCAAAAAAGTGAAAGATTTGTAGGTGGTAACACTTTGATGAAAAAAAATTAAAGAAGACACAAGTGAATGGGAAAATAGCCTGTGTTCATGGATCAGAAGAATTGATATTGTTAAAGTGTCCATCTATATATTCAGTTGCAATTCATATCAAAATTTCAATGGCATTTTTCTTCGAAGTAGAAAGTTGTTTTTTTTTTTTAATTCATATGGAACAACAAAAGACTCCAAATAGCCAAAGCAATCCTGCAAAAGAAAAAAAAAAGTTAGAGGCATCACAATTTCTGATTTTAAACTATGTTACAAATGTATAATAATCAAAACAGTATGTTACTGGCATAAAAAAGACACATATTCCAATGGAACAGAATTGAGAGCCCCAAAATAAATTATGATCGACAAATATTTGATAAGGGAGCCAAAGATACTCAATGGAGAAATGCTAGTCTCTTTAATAAACAGTGCTAGGAAAACTGGACAATCACCTGCACAATAGTGAAATTGGACCTCTGTTTTATACCTTTCACAACAATTAACTCAAATTGGATTAAAGACTTAAACATGCTATCTGAAACTACAAAACTCCTAGAAGAAAACACAGAGGAAAAGCTCCTTGACATCAGTCTTGGCAATGATTTTTTGAATATGAACCAAAAGCACAAACAAGAAAAAACAAAATGAACAAGTATAACTACAGCAAATTAAAAGCTTCTGCATAACAAAAGAAACAATTGGCAAAATGTAAAAGTGTTATTTGGAATGGGAGGAAAATATTTCCAAATATTTTAAGGGTTACCATCAAAAAAAATATAAGGAACTCATATAGTTCAATAGCCAAAATAAACATTCTAATACAAAAGAGAAAAGCACCTGAATAGATTTTTTTTCCTAAGAAGACATATAAATGATCAATAGGTAACATGAGAAAGTGCTCAACATAATTTAATCATCAGGGAAATGCAAATCCAAACCACAAAGGGTCATCACCTCATATCTGCTAGGATGGTATTATCAAAAATATAAAAGACAATAAGTGTTGGAAAGGATACAAAGGAAGGGGAACACTTGTTCATTGTGGGTGGAAATATAAATTGGTGCAGCCACTATAAAAAAAAACAGTATGGAAGTTCCTCAAAAAATTAAAAATAGAACTACCATATGACCCAGCAATCTCACTTCTTGTTTGTATCCAAAGGAAATGAAATCAGGACCTAAAAAAGATACCTACACCCCATGTCCATTTAAGCATTTTTCACAATAGCCAAGATATGGAAATAGCCTATTTGTCTACAGAAGAAATGATAAAGGAGTGTGTGTGCATATACTAATATATATATATACTAATATATATATATATATATATATATATATATATGCTAAGGAAGTTAGAAAAAGACAAATACTATATGATCTCACTTATATGTGGACTCTAAAAGAGCTGAAGTCAAAGAAACAGAGAGTAGAATGGACATTGCCAGGGTTGGAGGGGTGTAGGAAGTAGGGAGAGGTTGATCAGAGGATACAAACTTCCAGTTATAAGGTTAATAATTTCTGGGGATCTAAAGTACAACATGGTGACTGTAGTTAACAATACAATATTATGTTCTTGAGAGTTGCTACAAGTGTAGATATTAAATGTATTCATCAAAAAATGAAATGGTGGTTCTGTGATAGAGGTTTTAACCAGCCCTACTGTGGTTTTGAAATACATAAAATAAGTATCAAATCATCGCATTGTGTATCTTTAAGTTACACCACGTAATATGTAGTTATATTTCAATAATGATGGAAAACAAATGAATAAAATTCTTTGCATCCCAAGGCCAGTCTTCAATAAGATAAGGACTTGTGCTAGAAGGAAACTCGATACACTGCTTCCTTTTTTGAGAAAGTTGTACTGTGAAAAGCGAGAAGTTAGCCAAATGAAACCGTGTTCTTTTTTTTCTTTTAAAGGTTTTATTTATTTGACAGAGAGAAACACAGCCAGAGAGGGAACACAAGCACGGGGAGTGAGAGAGGAAGAAGCAGGCTTCCCGCAGAGCAGGGAGCCCAATGTGGGGCTCGATCCCGGGTCTCCGGGATCATGACCTGAGCGGAAGGCAGTCGCCCAACCAACTGAGTCACCCAGGCACCCCTGAAACCATGTTCTTAGTGATATAGTTGATTTACACTTCGGCATAAACTCCTTATCTCATTGTAGCCTGGTCATGAACTTGGTGTAGCATGGTTTTACATGTATCACTTAATTTAATCCTTAAATCTATGCTGTGGGCAATAATTATTAACCTCATTTTACAAGAAATTAAGATCTAGAGTTAGTACAATTCACTCAAGTGTCTGCAGTTAGCAAGTACTGGTTGAGGATTTTCAATGCAAGACCTACTGTCCTTCCATTTAATTACTCTGCTTCATTGACATTTGGTATATAAATGGCTTTAGAAGTTTTTATACAGTAATCTTTTAAATGAAATCTCATATATATCCCAATACATAAAATAGACAAAAGTCGTTGTGTTTGGTTTGAGAAAGCATGGCATTTGACATCTTAACTATTCAGACTCCATCAGTCCCATCTGCCTTATTCTCTGTCCCTAGAAACAGCTTGAAGCCCTCTAGATTAGATTATCCTGGAGATTGGCATAGTTATTAGAGTCCAGATAAGTTTCATTTTGTTCACTTGATAACGTAACCAAAGTATGTATGTATGTATGTAATCAGAGTTCGAAAAATAAAATACCATTTTGTGGATCAAAACTATATAGAATAAAAGGAAGTCATTGTTTGAAAGTCTGGGGGATACTGATAGAATCAATCCCGAAAACAACAACCTGGGGATATTTTAGCTTCTTATTTCAATGGCTCCTTTAAGTTTCACTTTACCATGGTTTTTTTTGATAGAGAAAATCATTTGGGAAACACAGATCTGATAAAACAAGCATGACTCTTCTGTCTATTGTTTTAGCTATACAGGTACATGTTAATTCCATTAAAAAATATTTTTTTCAGAGGGAGTTGAAAATGTATCATTATTTCTACCATTTTACTATGAACTCCATGTTAGGGTCATATGCCTGAGGTTGAAAAAAAAGTGTAGGGTGCCTGGGTGGCTCAGTGGGTTAAAGCCTCTGCCTTCAGCTCAGGTCGTGATCTCAGGGTCCTGGGCTCTCTGCTCGGCAGGGAGCTTGCTTCCTCTTCTCTCTCTATCCCTGCCTCTCTGCCTACTTGTGATCTCTCTCTCTCTGTGTCAAATAAATAAATAAATAAATAAAATCTTTTTTAAAAAGTGTAAATATGCTGTTTCTTTCACTGAAAAGAACTTCTTTTAAGGCCTTGAGGAATAAAGTTTGAATTGCATCTGTGATCACTGACGTTTGTATTGAAGTTTGCATATAACTAAATTTCTACATTGTATTACAGGAATGATCAACAAATCTGTTAAAATTGCATTTCTTCCAGGCAAAAGCTAAGAACAAAAATATAGTTAACAAAGACTTTGCAGTGTGAAAATGTATTACATGAAAACAACTATGCTAACATAAAATATTCATATATCATAACCTTAATTTTAGTACAATAATTTTGTATTGCATGTATAAGTAGTCTTAATAAGTGATCAAGTAAAATAGCAGCCCATTGATATTAATTATTCGTCTTATCTCCTTCAAAATATTTCTTAAAATACGCTTTCGTTATTAAAACCATAGTGAAAAATCCACAAACATCACTCAAATAAATATTCCTGATTATGCAGTTCACCCCAAGAGGAAATGCATCATTAAATATCAAAGCTTGCTAGTTCCACTCACATTCAGCTGGGTAGTAGTTACTGCCATTTGCCATTCCATTATTTACACTCCACTCAGACCTAACTGCTTACAACTTTTAAAACAGTTTTAAGTCTTAGGTGCTTGCTGACACTGTTCTTTTTATCTGGGAATCACATTCCACTTTTAATGGAGTAATTAATGCTTCCTGCTATAACAAAACCCCCACAATCTCATTGCCTTTAACGTACAAAGATTTACTACATTTCATCAAATCTAAGCTGCCATCTATTGTAAGATGTATTATTTTGTGTAGTCCAAGGAAGAAAATGAATTCTCTTAAAGTACGACACAGTACTTCTTGATCACCATTATTTTAAGAAACATTTCTCTGTGTTTGCTGTGTGTGTGTGTGTGTGTGTGTGTTTGTGTGTGTGTAGGTGTATGCAAAGAAGAAAAAGCAAGTGGGATATAATGCAAATATAAACAATTAGTGAATCTAGTAAGGCTATAAGAAGGGTTTTTTTGGCAACTTTTCTTTAAGTTTGAAATCATGGGGGACATTGTGTGCAGTGAAATAAGCCAGATACAGACACATAAATGTTGCATGATCTCATTTACATGTGGAATCTAACATATTAAGATTCAGAATCAGAGTAGAATGGTGGTTGCTAGGGTAAGGAGGGAGGGGGAAGTAGGGAGATGTTGGTCAAAGAGTACAAAGTTTCAGTTATGTAAGATTAGTGAGTTCTGGGGATCTAATGTACAGAACAGTGACTATAGTTAACAATACTATACTGTATACTTGAAATTTGCTTTCAGAGTAGATCTTAAGCATTCTCACCACAAACAAAAAGAAAAAAAAGAAAGAAAATGGAATCTATGTCAGGTTATCATTATGTTAATTAGCTTGATTCTGTTGATCATTTCATAATATATATAAAGCATCAAGTTGTACACCATATATATGTATATATACATATATATACTTCCTATTTGTCAGTTATGCCTCAGTAAATCTGAAAAATAGAAAAAAAATGAACCACACTAAAATAATGAAATAGAAGGAAGTATCTTATCAAGTATTTAATTCATAAGCTTAAAGGAATATAGATTTATAAACCATCAAACTCTAAAGCAAGCACTAAGGATCAAATGAAATTGAAACAAAATATCTTCATTAGAAATGTAATTATCTGAGAAGAAATGTTTGAGAGTAATAAAAACCTTCAGTTAAATAGAGAAGTGGGATATATTAGTTTAATTGTTTTTTAATGAAAAAAGTATCAAGAGAATAAAATATTCCAGCTAATAATAATATTAAAACATGTTGGCTTTTTTTAATAGGAGATATCCATTTTAGTGATAAGGAAGTTTCCTTTCTTGTGGATTTTCTTCGGTAACTTTTTTGATGAATATAAGCCAGGCACTTTTCCATTTATTTATTTTAATTCACATAATTATTCTCTGAGTTAAACGTTATCTCCATTTTTGTAGATGAGGAAACTGAGGCTCAGAGAAATTAAATGACTTGCTTAAGAGCACACAGGCATTAAGCTTCTTGGATTTCACACTCATATCAGCTTGATTTCAATTCCATATTTTTTAGACTTTAACTTTACTCTGAGATTTAGTGAAAGGTGATTCATTAAAATATAAGGAAAATTGAAATAGCCAAGACTGCTTTCTGTGAAAAATGAGATGGGATTATTCTTAGTGGCAAAATGGATTTGGAACTTTTCTTTGTAATGAAATGCTAGTCCTTTACAAATTAGAAGCTATTGCTCTTCAAATCATGGCTCATTTCAGTCAGTTTACTGAAGGAAAAAATCCCCTAAAAATGGAAAGAAAGAATGAAAGGAATACTATTTTAATCCAACAATGTGCTAGACATCAAAATGGCTAATTAATAGAAAGTTTTCACTTCTCACATAGTTGCTTTGATACTGAACAGTCTTAGATACATTTGGCCTAAAACCAAATGATTCTTTTGAGACCTTTTTTACCCCCAAAGCAGCAATACACCTTAAGAAACCCTTGTTGGCAGGAGTCTCAAAGCTGCCGCAGCTTTTGTATGCCAAAATATCTGACAGAAACTCCTTTCACTTCCTTGGAAACCCAGGAAATATGCCAACAGAGTAAGTGATCAATCAACTTAGGAAGATGTGCCTCCTTGGCTTTTTCATTTTATTTTAAACAAAATCATAAAATAAATGTGTGTCATTGTCATTGGTATCTGAAACAATTTTTAAAAGTGTTACATGATTATTTACTTAGTTGTTTAGTGAAGAAAGTAACTTGTGTTAAGTAATTATCAATTATTTAACACACTGTTAGTGTTCTACAATAGAGATTTTCAACAGTGATTTAGAATCACCAGGAGGGGGCTTATTAAAACAGATTGCTGGACTCCAACCTTCGAGTCTGGTGATCTAAGTTTGGGCAGGGCTTGATAATTTATATTTCTAACAAGTTTCTAGGTGATGCTGGTGCTGCTGGTCTGGGGACCACATTTCAGGAATCATCAGTCTAAAATAAGATTTTTGAATTTTCAAATAAAGATTCTTCATTGATCATCCGTAACCACTTAGAATACTTTGTATTCAAGAAAATATTATAAATATGTAAACATAACTATCTTTAAAAGGCCACTTCTCCAGCTTGTTTAACTGACCTTTTGACTTAGATGTTCACTGTCCAGCACAGTAAGCATTAGGCACATGTGGCTATTAATGAATTAAAATTAAGTAAAGTTCAAAGTTTTAGTTCTCCAGTAACACTAGCCACATTCAAGTGCTTGATAGCTACAGGTGCTTAGTGGCTACCAGATTAGAAAGAGAAGAACATTTCCTTCAAAAGTTACATAAGACTGTTAACTTTTGTAAATAGCCTAAATCCAGGCCAGCCTCAACAGAAACAGAGCAGGCAGGTACATCTGTGACATGATTTTAGGCGTTTGGCCTTCCTCACCATTCCCCTCCATCTGAGAGCATTTACGTTTGGGCATGCACACCCATATGTGACACATGCATGGACACGTGTGTGCACACATACAACACACACACACACAGGATTTTCTCATGTAATATCTAATACCTAAAAGCTAAACTTCAAGGCTTGGATCTAGTTTAAGGACGTACATAGAAACATAGGTTTGTTGTTTATCTTAAATTCACATTTAACTGGGCAACTGGGTACTTTACTAAATCTCACAATCTTAGGTTAGGATAAAATTGCATAGGTATAAAGATTTTTGAAACAATTACATAACCGGGCACATGCAAAATGCATAAATGAATGTTTGGCAAATATTTGGCACTACTACAGGCATTTTCCCGTTTCTTATCCTTAAGTTTGTTTCCAGTTTGGGCACTCTGCACAGGTGGAAGCTCAGATAGGGAGAGATCTACTGGTCTTCAAATTTTCTCATTTAACTAAATACAACTTTTAGGGTTGACTTGTTAATTTTCATAACTAAACTATATGTCAGTTCCCATATTCTACCTTGAAAATATTAGATGCACAGAAAAGACAAACTAAATAATATTTAATTTAAGCTCTGGAACAGGCTAATAAATATATCTAATGACAGTGAAAAATCCTTATTGATATGAAAGATATAGATTAGAGGAAGTAATTTCCTTTGGGTATATGTTAAAAATTTCCAAAAGCCTCATAAAATTGGGATAACTCTTTTTATAATCCAGAAATGTTGCAAGAAGCCAAATAGTAAGCCTGTTTCTGTCCCACTTCACTTCTTTATAAATGAAAATGGTGTGTCAGTCTCATTCTAGTTGTGATTTTTTTTTGCCATGAATTTTCATATATAGAGAAAAAATATATTTTAATTTTAAACTTCATGTTACTTATATAAATAACTCTAGATTTACTTAGTACTTTAAAATTGGGAAACATTTGTTTTTAGAGAGAGCAAGCAAGAGCAAGCAGAGGAGAGGGGCAGAGGAAGAGGGAGAGAGAGAGAATCTTAAGCAAGCTCCATGCCCAGCACAGAGCCCAATGTTGGGCTCAGTCTCACAACCCTGAGATCATAACCTGTGCTGAGGTCAAGAGTCAGATGCTTAACTGACTGAGCCATCCAGGTACCTCCTGGAAGGCTTATTTATTACCATTCACATCAAATTGATGATTTCACTTTTAGATGGCCTTCATTCAGCAGATCAAATTAATTAGAATTTAGTACAGTTCAGCAAATACTCCTAAGGAATTTTCAGTTGTTCTTAGTTGATAATTAAAAGGACAATAATTTTGGGGCCTTTTTAGATAAAATATGCCAATATGTTTAAATTGAACATGTCTCATATTAAGTAGGTGAGTACACTTTGCTTTCATAGATAGAACAAAGGAAGATGACACCACCCACCTTTGGTAATTTTAACTCATTGAGGAGATAAGTTTGTACTTATTTTGCTTTCTGGATTTTCAAGAGTGTTCTTTAAATCAAGTTCTAAACTGATTCTCCAATTATCGAGAGATTTTTACCTAACACATGTATAAAATGTTGGTAGAGATGCAATATTGTTTGATCACTAGCCTGTGGTCCTCAACTTCTTTCCACTTCCAAAATGTAGGCACCTTTATGAGGGAGAGGAGAATTAATGTGAAATAGGAGGCTGAGCCTTCTTAAGGAAATATGGTTCCCTGAACAGTTAACCCTTTGAAATTGCAGTGTGGGTAGTTGCAATAGAAAAGACCATGTCTTCCAGTAATAACGTTTTTCCCACTGTGTCCCCTCTTGACAATTCCAAGGCTGAAGACTAAGAATGCCCTAGGTATGTCAGAGGAATCACCTTGGAAGAGAATAGAAAACAATAAAAGCAAACAATAAGTGCTTCAGTTTACTATGCACTTTTTTCTTTTTTTTTTTAAGATTTTATTTATTTATTTGAGAGAGCGAGAGAGAGAGCAGGCATGAGAGCGCAGAAGGAGAGGGAGAAGCAGACTCCCCTGGGCAGATGTGGAGCTCGATCCCAGGATCCTGAGATCATGACCTGAGCTCAAGGCAGAGGCTTAACCCACTGAGCCACCCAGGTGCCCCTGCCATGAACTTTTTAAAGTACTTTACATATATTAACTGTGTATATTCTCAACAAATCTCTGCAGTAGATAGTATTATTCTTATTTAAAAGATGAGGAAATCGGGACACGAAAAACTTAAGTATGCTATGTAGTAGCCCGTAAGAATGAATTGGTGGTGACAAGATTTGAACCCAGGCAGTCTGACTCTAGAGCCCCTGTTTTTATGATTTATATGCCTTAAAACTGTAAGGAAGTGGATAGTCCTTCATAAATCAGCTTTGTCCTATCCAAAAGCCATTAGTATTGAGTGGAGCTTAAGTTAAATCTGGGAGAAAAACATTTAGCCTAAATTATTGTTTTCCTTATGATTTGTGATGTACCTTTGGTTTCCCAGCACCTTCAGTCATTCAACAAATGTCTACTGATAATCCACTACATTTTGGGGGGGGAGTTATTTGTGACTTAAAAATGCAGTTTGGTATTAGGGGATGTCAACTATTAAAATACACCATCAGGAGGTATCAGAAGCACCATGCATAATATTTGCTGGGGAGCAGAAACAAATAAGGTCCTCAATTCTACCTGGACCCCTAGGAAAGGCTTCCTTCAGATTTTCTTTCTAAAAGTATGTGTTTTTTGTGTTTTTGTTTTTGTTTTTGTTTTTGTTTTTGTTTTTGTTTTTGTTTTTGTTTTTAAAGCAAGCTGACAGACCTGAGGTCAGTCAGGAGAGATCTATGAAGCAGGCTTAGGCCCTAGCTCTCTAGCTTTGGTTCTCTGGCCTCTGGGCTCTCTGGCTGTCAGGGCTCTCTTGCTCTGCTTCTATTTCTCTTGCTCTCAGTCTGCTTCTGATTCTGTTGCTCTCTTTGCTTCTGTCTCTCTTTCTTTCTTTGCTTCTCGTTTCTGTCTCTTTGCTTCTGTCTCTCTTTGAAGGCTCTCTGCCTTTTTCTCTGCCTTTTCCTTTGCCTCTGGCTCTGCCTTTGTCTCTCTTGATTGACAAGGGCCCCAGTCTTTTATTATTTAAAATTATGTGGTTTTAAGATTAACATTAACTTAAGATCTTGATTGCTAACTTGAAGGATCTACAGCAACCACACGTATAATGCCTTTATACCAAGACATCAAAAATGAGCGATATAGAATTTCCTGTGTCATGAATTATCTATTTATATAATTTTTGGCACTGGCCCTGCTAGTTCTTATTCATAAATCCTGTTAGACAAATAGATAACTATATTTTTTTTTATTCAAGCTATTTACTAGTGATAATAATCTTCCTTATCCAAGGTATGACTTCATTTTCATATCCCTCTGGTATTCTGCCTGTCCACACTGGGAAAGAAATGTTGGAAATTTGCTTTGAATTTATAGCATGTACATTTCTCTACCACTATTGCTAGCCTCTTAGTTCTCTCTGTAATGGTGTCTTAGTGTCTTCAGAAGATGTTTTACATTATTCCATTAAAATGGACATGCATTTCATCTGAAACTGTTGTGCATGTGTGTATGAGTATGCATGCAGGTTGGTTTTGGAGCTTTGGGAAATGGAAAGGTCTTGTGTTGTTACTTGGGATTCCCATATCTGGCCTGAGATACAGAATAAATTGGTACAGAACAAATATCAAACCTTGAATTATATTTATAAGTTAATATGTCACCCTTATTTTATAAGTATATTTTTTTACAGGTGGTTCAGTTTTTTCTGATTGAATCACCTATACAGAATAAAAAGATATCAATGGTTATATCAGATCATCTAATAGGCAGTTGGATTTAGGGCTATTTAAAACCTTAACATAATTAATGAAGCTTATAGTAGACTTCTGGTGCTCTCCTATATTCAGTTCTCTTCCTTCAGAAAACACAGGAGGACCATGCTCTCTTACTCTTCTGCAGTTATGTGGGACTGTTTTGACTAGTTCTTGCTGATGGATTGAGTGAAAGTTAATTATGTCTTGGCCCACTTCTATACTGAGGCATGTAATTCCCACAGAAATACCCTCTAGTACTTTTCTTCCCTTCTTAACGTAGGCAACTGCACATTACAGATGGTATAGGAGGAGGACAGTAGAGCTTTTATCAGCCTGGACTGGCATGTCACTATATGGAACACTGCTGACCTGAGGAGTTGCTCAGACCTACAAGGAAATTTTCATGTTGTGTTAAGCTGCTGGTATTGGAGGTTGTGTGTAACATACCCTAACTAATCTATCCTGTTTAATACATATTCTAAGATATATAATTCTACAAGCATTTGTTTTAAAATAGTCTTGGCATCTTGGGATGCTGGCTCTGTTTTGAATGGTAAGATTTAAAACTAGGCAGATAACAATGACATTACAGCTATATCGTTGATTACAGTTTCATAAGATGGTTCCAAAGATATTATACCATTTGATACTCAGTCTTTAAAGAATTGAGTAAGGAAACTGAAGCATAGAGAATTTAAGTGACTCTGTCCAAGTGCTCAGAAAAAGGTGAAATATAAATGATTTTTCTTACTACTATTTTGCTAGTGTTAATAAATAAACTCTTGTTTTTCATGTGAAAAATCCATATCATAATAAATCTGATGACAAAAGAAAGAATGAAGTATCATTTGATATATTTGGATTTTTACATATTCTTTAACTCATCCCCTGTTTTTTAATGGTATTATTCTCTTACATTGAGATAATATAGGGATGTTGCCTATAGCTTTGTGACATGTTCTACACAGTTATTTGGTATTTCCATCAAAAAAGGATGGTTTGAACCCCAAATAGTCCCCCTGACAGAATTGAACTAGGAAAAAACCTATAGTAATGATGACTATATTACATCAGTTTGACTGTACATCTTAAAAAATGTCACTGTGATCATTTGCTAATTTTCAGGAAAAGTGGCTCTTTTAACATTGACTAAGGCAAGAAGAAAAGTAATTCTGCTTTTTATTATTATCCTCATACAGTTTTTGGTGGTTAAATTATGGATGGAATATTATGGCATATAATAAACACATTAAAAGTACACATGAGTAAATATACTTACCCTCCCACCCATAACATGTGCCTATAAGCACACTAATACACACACACACACACACACACACACACACACAGGGAAATACAGAGTCAGCAAATGTCCATTTATCTCACATTTCATATAGAGCAGAAAAATGCTTATATTTGTTTTTCCTTTCTAGTTTGCTTTTCTAAACAGTTCAGGATATATGACAATGAGATGACACAGATATATTACTCTGTGGAGATATGTGCAATCCCAACATTGGCAAGTTGTTTGAGATTGATGACAACAGAAGTGCTCTAGCAGTTGATCTGGCATTGTATGCACTTCTCCTTTAATGAAAGAAGGAGCTGCACACAGATCATAATTATCAAGAACTATTTGTTACTGTCAGTGACAAGAGGAAATCACATTCAGTTTTACTGTGTGTGTATTAGATATTACTGCTGTAGATTAAATAAAGGTAATGCATTGTAGATACAGAAGGAATATATTGAAAATTAGCTGAGTTATTTGTAAGATGCCACAATAGGAAGCAAGAGTTCATGGCATTATCCAAAGTAATGAAGATTTTGGCATTGAACATGACTTACATATTCATGTAATGGTAAGTGTTTTCCTGTTTCAGACGTTTCTTTTTATAGAAAAAGGCAACAAGCGGGGCGCCTGGGTGGCTCAGTTGGTTAAGCGACTGCCTTCGGCTCAGGGCATGATCCCGGAGATCTGGGATCGAGCCCCACATGGGCTCCCTGCTCGGCGGGAAGCCTGCTTCTCCCTTTCTCACTCCCGCTGCTTGTGTTCCCTCTCTAGCTGTGTTTCTCGCTGTCAAATAAATAAAATCTTAAAAAAAAAAAAAAACAACAACAACAACAACAAAAAAAACCTAACTTTAAAAAAAAGAAAAAGGCAACAAGCATGTAATCACTGATATTAAATGCATTAGGGAAAGTAACTAAGAGATGAAATCTTTCCAGCATTGTAAAAATATGCTTAATCATATGGCCACAGTGTTGGGTACATGACCTGTTTTTCCAAAAAAAAAAAAGTATATATGAATGGGAAGCCAAAATACTTTAAAATATTTTTAGTGTTAAAAGAAGCAAAACAAATATTGTGTTTTGGGCAGGGAATAGAGATGTATGTAATTTTGTCTAAGTTCTATAAATTGGGATGACTTTACTGTGATGTTTTAAGATCTGAGTTTAACATTATTTAACTTTGAAACAAATGATATACAGAAATACTATTTGTATTACTGCATATAAATGTTCAAATATTCGTAATAAGGGACAGGAACCTGAGAAATACTGGTTTTCCTTTAAAGTTGGATTTGGAATTGTAATCACCTACTCACAAACCCAACATACAGCTACCTGGTTTTTCTAATACAGTGTTACATTATCTTAGCTATACCTATGCAAATATTAGAGGCCTTGAGTTTATGGTAATTTAACAGTTTGCTAACTGAGAAGAGAGTGAGTGATCTTATATAACATTATTCAGTTGCTACAGTTGATGATACTGAGCAGAAAGGTCAACTAGAATCTGGAGCTCCAGAACTCCCCACAGATACTGTATGGTTTCATTGCAACAGCTGTTCTACTTTGGCTGCATGCAGCGGCACTTCCTAACCATGCCTGTGCTTGTGTATTCATGCTTGTGTATTCATGCTGTACTTTGCAAAGTCCACTTTCAGAGAATCTCCTTTTGCAGTTTTTCTTTTCGTTTGTTTCTTTACTAGTGTGGCAATTAAAAGTATGTTTCTTAGTTTAGACAATAAGTTCATGCCTAATTGGTTGAAGATAGATGAGCCATCAATACATATTCTGTAGAGGCATTCTAAAATAGGAGTTGAGGTTCCTGATATATTCAACACACAGGTTTTTTTTTAAGATTTACTTATTTATTTGAGAGAGAGAGAGAGAGAGAGAGAGAGCAAAGAGAGAAGGAGAATCTCAACCAGACTCCCCAGTGAGTACAGAGCTGGACAAGGGGCTTGATCTCAAAACCCTGACATCCGTGTAGGAGGGTTTCTTTCTCCACATCCTCACCAACATCTGTCATTTCCTGACTGCTTAATTTTAGCCATTCTGATTATATGCAGCCATCAAAAAGAAATGGAATCTTGCCATTTGCCACGACGTGGTTGGAACTAGAGGGTATTATGTTAAGCAAAATAAGTCAATTAGAGAAAGACAATTATCATATGACCTCACTGATATGTGGAATTTGAGAAACAAGGCAGAAGATTATAGGGGAAAAGAGGAAAAAGTGAAACAAGAAGAATACATTATATATTAATGAAAAAAAAAACCCTGATATCAGACCTGAGCCGAAATCAAGAGTCAGGCACTTAACTGACTAAGCCACCCAGGCATCCCAACACAGGTTTTAACAAGATATTATAATAATTGAAATAAATGCTGTGCTCAGTATTGTTATGATTACTAGTTTACTTCATGTTATTTTTATTTTTCCTTTTTATTACTTTTCTAGACTAAGTTATTTACATGTTTTTATTTTTCTTTGTCACCTAGAAGGCAAAACTCTTTAAAAATTCTCTTGGAGAGAGATTGGATAACTGAAATGTTATCCAATGTTTGACATTGTCAAGTATTATCAAGGATATGGAATTTAGAATACTTTGCATTGCTTGTGATGATTTAACTTGGCATAGCTGTTTTTGAGAAGTATGTAGGAGTATTAACTTCGGCTACACAGCAAATTAAGCAACTTATTTTACTCCTGGGTATGTACCCAGTAGAAAGAAGGTTTTATCCATGTACAAGGCCTATCTGAGAATAATCATAGAACATTTATTCACAATAGGTGGAAGCAATGTAAACGCCCATCAGAAGTTGAATGGGTAAACAATGTGCTATATTTATGCAATGGAACACTTCATAGCAATGAAAAAGAGAACAGTAATAGGTAAACAACCTGGCTTAATTGCAAAGACATAATGTTGTGAGAAAGAAGTCAGACACAATAGAGTACACAGAATGTGATTCCATTCAAATGAAGTTAAAAACACAAAATTAATCTCTGGCAGTAGAGATCAGAAAACTGTCATGGGGGGGCACTATTGGCTGTACAGGGACATAGGAAAGACTTCTGGGATCCTGGAAATGTTCTATAACTTGATATGGGTGGTGGTTATATATGTGAACATATGTAAAAATCCACAGAAATTAAGATTTCTTTTTGTAATTTAAGTAATTCCTCAATTAAGAAAATTGTACTGGTAGTAACACGTAAACTTCAACAAATATTGAGTTAGTATTTTCCCATTTGACAATGTTATGAATTAAACTAGACCTTCTGATATTTTCCATGCCTATATATGAAAAGAAATTGATACCTTTTCTTTAGATGTTGGTATAATCTGGAGTTTCAAACTCAGTAACTTATCTTAATTTTAACATTATTTTGGTTTATCTTTTTCTCACTGATTTGAGACTTGAAGATGCTTTTGATTTATGATAACATTTCTAATAATTAATTAAAATTAAATTTTTACTAATTGTTTTTTAATAATTTCTGCCAGTTCATGTCTCCCTTGTTCTTGACGGGATTTTTATTAATCTCCAAATACTCCTTCAAGATTGACTGATCTATTTTTTAAATCCTGTGTGTGACACTTCATATGTAAACAAAACCTCTTCTTGGCTTAGGATTCTTTTCCATCCCAAACTATACATATTGTTTCTTTGATTTCTGCCCTTGAATTTAAAACAGTAGACAAATCAGTTAGGTTTTTCTTTAAGTTGTTTTAAAATTCATTCAGCTCTGTAGAGATATAATTGACAAATAGAATATACTTAAGTTATAAAACATGTTTTGATACATGCATTAACTATGAAATGACCACAACAATCAAGCTAATTTAGTTATCTCTCAATTCATGTAGTTACTATTTTCCTTCTCTTTCTTTGTGTGTGCGTCTTTAGAAAGCTTAACATCTACCCTGTTAGCAATTTTCAAGTATATGATACAGTATTGATAACTACAGACAGCATGCTGTATGTCAGATATCCAGAACTTATTTATGTTGTGTAACTGAAACTTTGTACCCTTTGATCAATATCTTCCTATTACCTCCTGTCTTGCTCATGGCAACCACCTTTCTACTCTGAGGTTCATTGAGTCTGACTATTTTAGATTTCATGTATAAGTGAGATTATGCTGGATTTGTCTTTCTGTGTCTGGTTTATGTTACTTAGTATAATCTCCACGATCAACCATGTTGTTTCAAATGACAAGATTTCTTTCTTATTGGTGGCTAACTAATATTCCAGTGCATGCTATCTACCACATTTTTTTAAAAGATTTTATTTATTTGACAGAGAGAAACACAGCCAGAGAGGGAACACAAGCAGGGGGAGTGAGAGAGGGAGAAGCAGGCTTCCCGACGAGCAGAGAGCCTGATGTGGGTGACCTGAGCTGAAGGCAGTTGCTTAACCAACTGAGCCACCCAGGCACCCCATCTACCACATTTTTTTAATCATTTGGCTGTTGACATTTAGGTTGTTTCCGTATGTTGAGCTATTGTAAGCATGTTATAATGAACATGGGAGAGCCAATATATCTCTTTGAGATTCAGATTTCCTTTCTTCTAGGAGTGGGATTGCCAGATCATTTTGTAGTTCTTTTTTGTTTGTTTATTTCTTTGAGGAACCTCCATACTGTTTTCCATAGTGGTTGCACCAATTTACATTTTCACCAAAAGTATACAAGGCTTCCCTGTTCTCTAGTGTTTATCCCTTATCTTTTTAATATTCATCCTAATAGGTGTGAGGTGATTGTGTTTTCTCTCTTTTTGCCCAGATTGTTATATTTAATTTCATCATGTTGATAGTAACTGCACCTTTCAAGCCTGTATCTAGAGGTAGCTCCCATTTTAACAACTTTGTCTGGGACCCAGGATCACTGGCTTTAGACCTGTAGTTTTGTGTCTTTATTCAGAATTGGATTTACTATCATATCTTTTTAGTATTTGTTTGAATCTGTTAGTTCCTCTACTTGATCACAAAGTTTATGTATATTGAATTTTCATTTTCTTTCTTATACATTTACTATTTTCTCTTTATTTATATATTCTCGTTCTTTCCTTGTTAATTTTTGAAGTGAATCTATAGCTACCTAATCTTTACTTATGAACTTTATTCAGTACTTTTCTGGATAACTTTTCTCACTATCTCATGGTCTAATCTTGTTCCAGAAATGCATATTTTCATGAATTAGATGAGATGACATAACATATTGATTACTCTTTATTTGCATACTTTGCAAATATTTGTTTCCTTTGTGTTTCTTATATTTTTTTTTAAAGATTTTATTTATTTGACAGAGAGAAACACAGCCAGAGAGGGAACACAAGCAGGGGGAGCGAGAGAGGGAGAAAGCAGGCTTCCCGCCGAGCAGGGAGCCCGATGTGGGACTCGATCCCGGATCTCCGGGATCATGACCTGAGCCGAAGGCAGTCGTCCAACCAACTGAGCCACCCAGGCGCCCCTGTGTTTCTTATATTTTTATCATATAGAACTTACTTCACAAGCTCTTCATGTGTTTTGATTTCTGCTTATTTGAACAATGGTTATCACAAACAGGTGTGATATTTATTCATCCAATGTGGTAAATGGAGGCTGCTTCCATCCTTTTGCTTTTCACTTTATTACTGATTCCTATGATTTACTAAGCTCTAGAGTAGCTTGGTAATTCACTAATCCAGCAGCTATGTGGAAGACAGTCCCTGTAAGGTCTATTTGTAGCATATCTAATCAGGAAACATTTTTATCGGTCCCTTTTCTGTATTTGATGATGACATTGCACTGTGGTATAACTTGCCTGGACTCCTTCTAAGTCCCTCTTAATCAGGTAAGAAGCATTATTTCAGGTGAATTACCCTCACTATACCTGTAGGTGATTTTTCTGTTTCCTATTGCAGCCTATATCCTGGGTCTGACATTTATATAACCCAAGTGTTGCTGATCAAATGTAGTAAACACAGCAAATGGTGCCTTCTCCATCTAACACCCTGCTCTTTCCTTCTACCCTCTCTCATGCTTTTAGCCTCTTTTAATTTCCACAGATCCATACTCTATAAGATAAACTGCAAGTTATTTCTTGGTCCATTTCTGAGATTTATTATGATCTATACCGCATGTAGCAGAAATAACTTCCATGTTTCTGGCATGTGTATAACCCTCTCTAATAACGCACATTTCCCACTATCAAAATAAAAGTAAGCGTGTTGCTCTGAAGTCATAGTTTTTCTGACTGTGAGAATCAGAGTGATTTTCCCAGGAGACCTCATAAGGAAAGTGTTTTTTGTCCTTTATTGTGCAATACATGTGACTTCTTAATCATCAATAAATAAGTGAACTAATTTTTAAAATCCTGATTTGAAGCATTCGACATTCTGACCACCATTTCTTATCCTTCTAGATCACTTATACCAGTACTCTTAACTCAGCAATTAGTTGTCTTTATGATGGCATTTCATCTACAGATTATCCACTGTCCATTGCTTGTGGATGTCTCTATTCACCTTTTACCCAGGTACTATTCCTTGATCCATCATTTAAGTCACTCCTTTGCAATTACCTGCAGTATTATGGTTCCACTCTTTCTCCATTATACATGCCTGACTAAAGCCATCCATCCAAATACTTTGTCTTCAGCCAGGAAGTTGAAATCAGTATAAAAATGCACACAAGTATTCTAATTGGGTATCATTTACATTTGTTATTACACATTTAAAATATACACAATATTGCCAGTCTTCTTTTACTTTCTTATTATGACTAATTTCCTGTTCTTCACATTATTTTTAATAATGTAAGTTGTCCTCTCTCCTCAAAGAACCAGTATTTTCCCATCGACTCTCTCCCTGTCAGCTGATATTCTTTTCTTATCTCACTTTTTTCTGACCAAATGGAAGCAGTAATGGTGAAACTTCCTCAGCTTCTTTTCACTAGGTTTATCATTGTGATTTCTTTTGTACCCATATTCCCTGCCTTTCTTTTGTTGTAGTGCTTCTACTTCTTTTTTTTTTAAAGATTTTATTTATTTGACAGAGAGAAACACAGCAAGAGAGGGAACACAAGCAGGAGGAGTGAGAGAGGGAGAAGCAGGCTTCCCGCGGAGCAGGGAGCCCGATGTGGGACTCGATCCCAGGTCTCTGGGATCATGACTTGAGCAGAAAGCAATCGCCCAACCAACTGAGCCACCCAGGCGCCCTAGTGCTTCTACTTCTAAAGCCAGCCTCCATAACTGCTACTCTTGATCTCAGACTTTCTTATCTTCTCAAACCTAATATTGCAATTATATATTCTCTCTCCTGCAATATCAATCTGTCTACTACTAGTGCATTTTCTAAAATATGCAAGATGATATTTTGTTAATCATCTTTAAAAAATGCTAGGATATTAGGATAAGCTTAGCTCTGCTGAGGTAACAATTGAACTTATATGACTCAGTACCTAAACACAATAAGGAGTTATCTTTTCTTCATATTGGAGTCTAAGATGAGTAGCACGGCTCTTCTTGGAGGCTCTCTTCAAAATTGACCCAGAAAACTAGGTTGCTTCCACTCTGTGGTTGCTCCATCTGGACACAGAACTTCCATGTTTGCCATTGAAGGGAAAAAATAAGTGAAGACTGAATGAGATGTTTTTAAAGATCATTGCCCAAGGCATACATCGTTTCTATCAACATCTCACTGTCCAAATGCAGTTTCATGATAGGAACTGAAATTCAAGGGAGACTAGGAAACGTACTCCATGTCTCTGCTCTTAAGAGCAAAGGTTTTTAAAAGATCTCTCTATTCTCTATTTAAACATTCTCAAATCCTTTTTTCTCTTCAACATTCGACTATTTTTCATGCCTACTAACTTACGCTGCTTTTATCACCAGTCTGAAAGTTGATGAGGCAAATGGTTGAATTTCTGTCCTCTTATTTGTACTCCCAATAACATGCCACACAGTTGGCCACATCCCCATTCCTGGTATTTTTTGATTTGTATCATTTTTTTTCATGTCCATGGAACCATAGTTCTTATCTTCTCTCCACTCTGCTAACTTTTCCATCTTAATTTAGTTTGTAGTTTCTTGAACTCTTTATCAAGTTCTCTTCCCAGGCTCTTTGCATTCTTCTGGAGGATCATGTCTGATTTCATGTTTTTAAAAGATTAGATTCCACTGTCTCTCAAATTTATATCTTTGCCCACATCCTCATTTGAATGCGGCTTTTCATATTTCATGGAACTTGGTTTCTTCCTTTTCTCTTTACTGCATTTCCATGTAATCTATCAGTGAGTCTGCTGGTTTCTTCTCAAAAATATATATTGACCATTAAGCTTCTTTCTACCCCCATTTTTCCCCATTAAAAGTGAATCTTACACATTTTTCTCCTGTCTAGCCTAGTACAGTCATTTCATAATTGGTATTACTAGTTTGTAATTCTTGTCTCCCTAAAAATCTTTCCTCAAAATAATATCCCAAGGTTTATTTAAAAATCAAATTAAATCACTTCCTTCCTTAAAACCTTTCAAAGACTGATTATAAACCTGAATTCCTTAATGTCACCTACACAGTCCTATAAAATGTATCTCTTACTTGCCCCTTTGACACCACTGTCTACCACTCTACTCTAGCCACTGTGGTCTTTTTGGTGTTCATTGAACATTGCTCACCTCAAAGCCTTTGCTGTTGCTCTTGTTTCCATCAAGAATTCTCTCCTCCAGATTGTACCACAAACGGTAACTTCTTGCCAGTTGGATCTCATTTCTAATAATACTGCCTTAGTGTGATCTTTCTTAATTATGCAATTCAGCTTTTGAATTTCCCTCTTTTACTGTGGTAGTTTCTGTTTTCTTCAAAAGCAAATCTTAAGACAAGGAAGGTAGTTTATTTAGGAGCTGATTCCAGGAAAAATATATGAAAAAATGGGGAAAGTGAGGCAAGGAAGTAAAGAAAACCTATGAAATATGTCTTAATCTGGAGGTTGCTGCTGTGACCAACTCAGGGTAAATCCTTTTGGAAAACTTTAGGAAACTGGAACACACCTTAAAATCGTCCTGTCAGAGAAGAAGGCTGTGATGTTTATCTAACTCTCATGCCCTATTGGCTAAGAGTTGAGTTAAACCCTGCCCCCTGTCCTTCTGAGTTGTGTCTGGGCAAGCATACTGCTGTGGTGCCAGAGAAAGCCCCAGGCTTTCCCTGCAGAGAAGCAGGGAAGCAGAAATAGGCAGGTGCTTGTGAACTCAAAGGCCAAGGAGATATAAGACAGGGCATTAGTAGCATCATATACCTCGTCCTGCAAACACACATACTTGCTATATAGATAGCTTGTCAATTACTAGCACATCCCTATATCTTCTTATTTATCAGTATCAAAATTATCTTATTTGCATATTTTCTTACTTGTTTATGTTTGCTGTTCACACGAAGAATTTGCATTTCAGAAAAACATGTCCTTGTGTTTCACCTTCACTTCCTGAGCACCTTGGACAGTGATTGGAGTGCACACAGCAAATATCTTTTAAATGAAGGAAAGAACAATGTTTTCTGCAAATTCTTACTCTAAGTACCAGGATCATTTTCTAGAACACTCTAAATCAAGGTCTACCTTATCATTTTATTATAAGTTTGTGATTTCTCCTTTTTTGTAAAAGCAGGAACTATGCTTTCTAAACAGTGACTGTCTTGCATTATTTATTAGTAGAGATGTCAGCATATTTTGTGTAGTTGATACTTTTTCTAAAAAAATGCCATCTGCTAGCTATATCAATCAGTAGGTGACAAGGGATATATAGAAGAGTATCTTTAAGCTCTAGCGACAGAAACATATAAGCATGCACATCACCAACTGCATGCGGCTGACCCAAGACAGAGCTAAGTGCTATACATAAGATAAAGTAGAAAGAAAAGAGAGAGAAAGAGAGAGAGAGAGAGAGAGAGAGAGAAGTGGAAGAGAGAGAGAGAGAGAGAGAGAGAGAGAGAGAGAGAAGAGTGGGAGACAGAGAGAGAGGATCATTTAAATGGTAGGAACGATGGATCCTAGATAGGTTCTGGCTTAGAAGCCATAAAATGGAGACACATTTTAAGTACAATTTTGAAGGAGCATAAGGACAGGAGCTTGTAGAAAAAAACATCAGGGAAAGGTATATGTACTTGTTCAGAGGTAAGTGAGGGTATATTGAGGTTGAGGATTCAGATTAAAAAAAAGATATTTTTAGAAGATTATTTATTTAAGAGAGAGAGAGAGAGAGTGGGGGGTGGTCAGAGGGACAAAATCTTCAAGCAGACTCCCTGCTGAGCACAGACCCTGATACAGGGCTTGATCTCACAACCCTGAGATCATGATTTGAGCTGAAACCAAGAGTCAGAGGCTTTAACCAACTAAGCCACCCAGGTGCCCCAAGGCTTGCAATTTTAATGTTCAGAATGGAGAGAACAAACTGGGCCTTGGCTGAAATGGGATCAATGCTGTGAATCACTGTTAATCAGCTAAACTCTTGAGACACTAATATGAGTGCTTACACTTGTGAATGGCTCAGTTTTTTAGGTAATCTCGGGGGGGGGGTAATAATAGCTATAAATTCAGCACCTAGAGCTTTTTTCTCCCTAAAATCACTACTGTGGTATTTTTTTATATAGGACTAGTTGCTCTGGTGATCCTTGTCTTGAGCAGTCCCAGAGAGAACTATGATAATGCATGATTATCTGAAGTGGTGCAGTGGGTTAAACAAAGGCTATTTCTGAAGCACACTGTAATATCTTAATGAGGACAGGTTCCTGTTTTTCCAATCACTCCTCAACTTTTTTCCTTACTTTTGTTTCCAGATTATTTTTTAACTCTAAATTTTCCACCTTTACTGAATGAAACTATTTTACATACAAGTTATTTAGAAAGAAGAAAAAAGAGGATAAATTCCTTGAAATATTTTTTGCAACATTTTATAAATCAGTCAAGGCAGACATTGTTGGTAAGATGCCTAAAAGGAAGGTGCAAACTATTTTAAAATATAAGACGATAACCGGACAATATTAATACTTATTTTTATCCACATGCACAAAGATTGATTTAGATTAGAGCATGAAAATATAAGCACTTCAAGGAAAAGTAATAATTTTATATATTCTTTTAATTTCATTGGCTTCAGTATTGGAATATCTATATATAATCATTGAAGAATCAGTGTTCAGGGTATGTAAGCCATGACATAATAAAGTAGACAGGGCACTTAAATTGATTTTTGTACCCACATATTACACCTCACATGATCTGACATGGCTGCAGATGGAAAGGAAACAGCTGTAACCTGCAGTCTTGCTAGAAGGACTCTTAATCCAAGGGGTTCTCTATTTGAGAAAAGATGAACATACAACTGAGATGTTAAGAGGGAGAGTTAAATCATTTGCTGCTTTTCCACAGAACAGCTTACAGATATGAATAGAGAAATTTCAGTGGCACCTAGGGTGGAATGTCACTGGTCCTGAATTGCTTGTGTCAGAATTGGTCAGGCTACACATAGATTCTAATTACTGAGAATAGCATCAGCTTTAAGAATGGAGATTAATAGTGGAAGTATTAAATGGGATGTTCCATTGATGCTCAAATTCACAATGAAAAGGCTCTTTTAAGTGTTGGCACTGCTGCACTGGGATTGTTTTGTTTTGGTTTTTTTGTGTGTGGTTTTTTTTTGCAGTCATCCTCAAAAACAAATCACAACAGAATAATCTAAGTTGGGGGGATAGGGATAGTAAAAATTGTACAGAGCAGGAGAATACATAGCATAGTAAAGTTACACTTAGCGAGAACAGTGAAAGTTAAGGAAAGAAACCAAGAGCAACAGTGGGATAGAGGAAGAAAGAGAGGAAGGGAAGGAAGGGGGGCTGAAAGGAAAGAAGGGACTGATATTCTTGCGGTGATAATATCAAATTTTGAGCTCCCTGCTCTGTATTTTATACATTAAGATTTTATTCACAACTTTACACATAGCACTCTAAAACATCTTTTGTGATTTATGCATTAACTTGTCTATAAGGATTTCTCCACTACGTGAGTTAGCTCCATGAGGGGAAGGAATTTATCTTTTTAAATTATTTTTTAAATTTTATGTATGTATGTATGTATGTATGTATGCATGTATTTATTTAAATTCAAGTTAGTTAACATGTAGTGTAGTATTGGTTTCAGGAGTAGAAGTTAGTGATTCATCACTTAATATAACACCCACTGCTCATGCCAACAAGTGCCCTCCTTAATACCAATCACCCAGTTGCCCCATCCCCACACCTACTTCCCCTCCTGCAACCCTCAGTTTGTTCTCTGTAGTTGAGAGTCTCTGATGGTGTGCCTCCCTCTCTGTTTTTATCTTTATTTTTCCTTTGGAAAGGACTTTGTCCCATTCATCACTGTATCCCCTGTGTCTAAAACAGAATCTGACTCACTGAAGACAATGAGGAGACATTTGCCAAGGAAACAGTCCAACACAGTAGGAATTTTTTTCCAGAAAAGGCAATAACTGAAAGCCGAGTTGTTGGTGGCAGGAGGGATTAAGGAAGAAATTTTCTACCAAAAAAACAAACTCTAGTGATTTTCTCCTCTTTTTTCATGTTTTCATATGCCTGGTGTTCATTGTCAACTTCAAGGTTCTGTTACCCCTGTAAGAACAAGATACTGTGTAGGCTCTAGAGATATTTACTTGTTTTAAACTCTTAAGGTATCATTCCATTTTTTTAAATGCATCTGACTCCTGTACTAACCGAGAAAGTATTTGAAGGCAGAATCTGTTTTTTTAAAAGATAGCCTCTTGACCTGTTGTACCAATTAAAATTCCACCAATAATGTGTGAGAGTGGTTTTTTAATAAGTAACTTTTACATGTTGTCAGAAAAAAAGGCCAAATGGAGTTATATTTAAAGAGTTGAAACAGGTTAAGTAGACAAATAAAATTCGTATAAACATTTGACAAATGGGAAAATTATAATGGCCTTTCAGAATAGCCATTTGATTTTTATGTGGGTATAATTTGAGTGAAATTAATGAATTTTCATTTGAGAGTGTTGGCTTTTAATTCATAAAGAAAATGTAGTTCAAACCTGAATAGTCAAAAGCAAAAAGGCCTTGCTTAAATTTTACATTCCAAGGGATAATTCAGCCCTCTTGTTACTTTGTTACTTTGAACTAGGCTTTTGACATTGATCAAATTAACTAGATGCTTTACAAAACTTTGTGTGCACTAGAGAAACCTGGCCAGTGTCTGAGGAACTACTCTACAATCTCCATGTCAGGTGCTTGTAACCTGCTTTGAGCTGAATTCTAATTTCCACTTCTCTATTTCTAATTATTGATAATTGCACCTTGCCTGTCAATAATTTTCTCATTTAAATCCTTGCTGTAATAGATACACATTCATCTATCTCATTTTCTCTTATATAAGACATTCTGACAGTTAATTCTATATTCTAAGTACCATTTTATAAAGAAATGTTGCTTGAATTGCTTATAGAATAGTCCCCTTCTCAAAGTTGATCGATAAACCTCGTTTTTCTAGTTATTACACTAGTTCAAACAGCTTACAGGAATCAATCCATTTCTTTCTATTTTAAATCTCTGTACCAATGTAGTGATCTTACAATTTCATTTCCTTAACTCTATCAGTCAACTCTGACTAATCTGTCTTTATAATTCATTCCCAAAACCCTAAAGTATTTGTGTGTCTTCCGACCCAAACTTTTTAATCTCTACTATCCTTTTATTAGTTTAAGGAGACCGGAGATAAGGATGAAACTTTTATATGATACAATATGACACAGTTGAGATATATTAGTAACTGATGACAAATTAGTATTTTATTGTATTCTTCCTAATTCTTTTTTATGTTACACGTAGTAAAATTTACTCCTGTAAATTGTGGTGTAGCATTTTTATCACTTTTGACAAATGTAGAGTCATGTATCCATAAGCAAAGTCATGATACAGAAAAGTTTCATCAACTCAAAGAATTTCTTCATGCCTTCCTTTGTAGTCAACTTCTAGCCCAGCCCTCAACCCATAACACTGCTGACCCATTCTGTATGTTTATAGCTTTCCCTTTTCTAGAATATCATTATAAATGGAATTTCTTAGTTTATAGTTTTTTGATATGGCCTTTTTTGCAGCTAGGGAAAAGCATTTGAGATTTATTCATGTTGCATGTATCATTAGTTTTTGTTTTTGTTTCATTTTTTGCTGAATAGTATTCTACTATATGGATGTACTAGTTTGTTTATCTCTTCACTGGTTGAAGAACATTTGGGTTCTTTCCAGTGTATTGTAATTATGAGTAAAGCTAGCTGCTGTACACATCCACATACAGGATTTTATGTGAATATAAGTTTTCTCTTTTGGAGGGGAAAGTGGGATTTCTGGGCCACATGGTATAGTTGTGTCTAACTTTATCAGAAACTGCCAAACTGTTTCTGGTTTCCAAAATGACAGTACCATTTTGCAATGTCTGAGTATTTGAACTGGTCTGTATTCTCACCAGCAAATAATTTTATTTTATTTTCATTCTAATGAACATGTGACAGTATTTCATAGTGTGTTTATTTTTATTTAGTTTTATTTTTCAAAGATTTTATTTACTTATTTGACAGAGAGCACATGCACACACAAGCAGGGGAGCAGCAGGCAGAGGGAGAAGCCGCACCTTACTGAGCAGGGAGCCTGATTTGGGACTCATTCTGGGACTGCAGGTTCATGATCTGAGGCGAAGGCAGATGCTTAACCAACTGAGCCCCCCAGGCATCCCTCATAGTGTTTTTAATTTGAATTTCCTTAAAGCCCAGGGATAGTGAGCTTTATTTAATCTGCTTATTTGCCATACTTTTTTCTTTGAGTTAGTGTATATTCAAACCTTTTGCCCATGGTTTTTATTGGGGTGTTTATTTTCTATTTGGTGAGTGTTGAAAGTTCTTTATATATTCTGGAAATGAGTCCTTTGCCATATATGTGATTTACAAGTATTTTTGTCCCGTCTATGGCTTTGTCTTTTAATTTTCATAACAGTGTGTTTTACTGTCTCAGGTACCTTACCAATCTTTTTGGGAGGGCAGTGAGGCCCATGGAGAAAGTTAAGTCCTAAAAGTGGGTTTGAACTCCTCCGTCTATGATCCCCAAGGGAACCACTTTCTCTTTCTCATCCCCACGGATCCCCTACTAGTTTGTTAACAATTCCAACTGAATTCTTTTTAGATTTTGGCCCTGGTTGGTTACCCTGTGCCTGAAAGTCTCTTACGGATTTGAGAAAAGTTGTAAACTTGCATTTGTCCAGCTTTGGTTGTTGTTATAAGGATGGGATAACGCTTCTTCCAGTTGCCAAGTGGAAACCGGAATTCCCCTCATTCTGTTTTTTTGTTTTTTTAATGTGACTTTACTTTTACCTATGTTGCAGAAATATAATTAGAAACAAAAATCTTCTGCCAGCCCAGAAAACCTCTCCCTGAGTTAGAAGAAGAGAAAGAAAACCATTTTTTTATTGAATAAGCATTAAACTGGAATGTGATGCACATCACAGACAATCCAAAAAGAATACAAAGACAGGAAGAAATCTCACCTTTTATATAGCCAAGCAGTTGTATACTTTTACCCAAGATAAACACTACTCCTTAAAAGAACATGATAGCATCCTTTCTCATGCATAGATTATCCAAAATTCACTTGGTAATTGGAGTGACCATTTGTGTCTGGTAATTATCTTTTCCAAAATAAAAATAAGTTTCTTATATCTTATGACAAGAGTTTGCAACTTGGAGACAGATGCCAGGCACCTTTTAGGCTCTTATCCTCTCTTAGAAACTGAGAGATGGGATGCTGTTTTCCTTGATGATTACATTTCAAAGACAGGTTTGAGGAAACATTCCTGCATTGTAAACTGACAAAAAGCTTATTTAGTTTTTGAAAAAATGTACATACATTTCAAAGAGGCAGATAAAGATCTTATAATTACAAAATTTCTAAAGTACTTTAGGAAAAGGAAAGGGGGAGGAGCCTGTTTGCTCCAGGAAGAATTGATTTTCAAAATGTTTTAATTTGTGTTTTCCCTAACACTTTTATATTTGAGGCACACTTAGCCCACAAAAATTTTTACACAACATATAAAAATGCTTTAGTTTACTTGAATTTCACAATAATACTGTGAAGTAAGCAGGGAGATAATTATTTCTCTTGGTCTAATTTAGTAGATAAGGAAAATAAGATGCAGAGAAGCCAGTTGAGTTGTCCAATCGTACACTTCTAAGAAGAAATAAAACCAAGTGCTCTCAAATCCAGCTTCTCTGGTGCCATCTCCAGTCCTGCCACTCTCGGCTGTGTTTCAGACCAAAAGTAAATAAATATATGCACACTTTTAAGATCTCATCTCATCAAACATTAGGATATATAATCTAGCTGTGTTAAATATACTCTTGATTGTTTCAATTGGCAGATAATTTAGCTGAGAGCTAAAGGGCAAGCGGAGTTAATACTTATTGATATGTTTATTATCAAAATGCATGGTCTGGCCTCAGTCATTCCTTGAACAAATACTCTAGAGGCTGGGAAAAAGCAATGAAACAAATGGATAAAGTCCCTGCCCACAGGAAGCTGATATTCTAGTGTGTAGAAAAGAGAATAATATTTAAAAATAGGTAAAATGTCAACCTATGATATATACAGTGTAGAGTGCCAAAGCAGTTTAAGGGGGAGAATGTGTAAGGAAGAGAGTATAAGGGCTTTTGTTTTGGCTTTCATTTTTGCAAAGGCCTGAAGGACACTAAGAGTAAGCTACAATTATATCTAGGGAAAAAGCACATAAATAAGGGAAGAATAAGTAAAATGTACCTGAGGAAGGACTCTCTTTGTATATTCAGGTAACAGCAAAGAAGATATGTTACTGTTGCTGAGTTAAGGAGGAAAGACAGTTGGAAGGGGACAGATTATTAAGAGCCCTGTAAGTGAGATCAGAAATTTTGGTTTTCAGAAAATGACTGATAAGCTCAAATATTTTTAAAAAGTTTACATCAGCTGAGAATAAAGTACAGTGGGGTTAGAGCAGGGGCAGAGAGACCAGAAAAGAGACTGTAATTCGGCTGAACTAATGGTACTAAATAGGAGAAAACTTCCCTGCTTTGCCTTATTGTTATAGTTTTAAAATCCATTTTTTCAAAATGTTTTTTTTTAATTTTACAGGGGTTATAGTTAAGTACAATTATGATACCATGGAATAGGAAATATTGACTTTAAGACATCTGAAAGATACTTGCTTAGGAAACATTTCTTTGACATTTCTCATAGAAAACAACTACACATTTGCCTAAGGTAGGCTGAGACCATGACAGAATGAATCAGTAAGAACTGTCCTAGTTGTGTTTTTCACATAAAAATACACTGAAAAAATAAAATAAAATTTAAATTAAAAAAAGAAGAATTTACTTGATAGTTTATCAAGTAGACAACATGTGGAGTGAAAGATAGAACTTGTACATCCAAATTAATTTTGTGGTAATATTTGTGATTATGATTAAAGAGAGACGTACTAAAGAAAATTCTTACGTGTTTACAAACTGATGAAATTTAATTTATGTTTGTCAGTTTCTCAAATATTACGGAAATATGTATTGGTCCACTAATCAACATTTGCAGAATATCTTCCACAAATTCAGTAACATTTTTTTTCTGCATGGTGTCTCTATTTTTTTAAATGTGACAAATTATGTAATACATGACTCTTCAGTTTAAGGGTAGTCTTCAAACTATTTTCTATGTTAAATAAAAATTTATCCAAAGGTCCTGTTAATCTCTTTAGAATTTTACTGAGATCTGAAATTCAATTTCTAGGATCTTTCTACCTTATTAAACTTGAAATGGCCAGCTGAAGGCTTTGGAAGAAAATCAATATTTAAAAAATGTTTTCTCTTTTTTTTAATGTTAGAATAAAACAAATTAAGTATTGAGATCTCTTTTGTTAACTTTAAGTTTCTCATTACTGTTATAACATTACGCCTCAATTAAGGAGTACGACTGTTGTAGGTATTCATGATCATAGATCTTCGTAAACTCATGTAATTTAATAGACTTTTTGTGTGGTACTTGTTCCTTAAAGAAAAGTTTTTCTTTATTATTCAGCTTATTTTCACATTAATGGGTGTTTAAGAAATGACACCTATTGTTTTCTTTTTTCTTTTCTATTCAGGCAGTTGTTAACTTCTCCTCTTTGGATTTCTTTATCATCTCTCATCGTTGTCATCATCTTCTTCTCTATCATCATAATCATAATTATCATCATCATCATTTTTTATTTAAAGAATCTAGAACCTACCCTTGGCTTTTACATAGATTTAACAATAAGAATGACTAAAATAAAGATGTTATTGTCATCCCCATGGCCACAACCTAAATAAGTCCAGTCCAAATTAAAAACAGTTATCTTTCAGGCTTCCATTTCTTTGGCCTATATACACCTGGGTATTATTCTTTCTCATTTAAGTATATAAAAGCAACCTTCTTTACTTTCATACTCTTTCTAAAATCATAGAAACTTAACTCCCAATTCCATAAAGAAATACACATTGTGTCCTAGGACTGGATATAATTAAGAGGTATAATGAAACTTCCAGATTATTTGTACCAGCAATTTTATTTTATTGGTAAGGGAATCAAAGGCCTGAGTAGTTAAGCAGCATACTTTAGGATATGCAACAGTGTGCAAGTACCAAATTGGAACATTAATGTCTTGACTGCCATTTGGTTTTGCTACTAGACAACAATGATTTCACCTACATAATTTGTCATAGTAACAGTTTAATGAAACAATATTTCAAAAAAGAGAATTAAGATTATGTTGATCATGATAATTATATTATTAAGCACCTGCTTGAATATGCCATTTCTTCTTTCTCTCATTCAAATTACTAAAATAGACAGACTATAAAGCACTTAACCAGATAGAATTGCTATCTTATAGTAACTTACAAGGAAGAGATGATCACAGTTATTATATAAATAGCTTCTAGAAATGGACCTAATTATGGAACATTTCAAATCAGGAAAGTAATCATTTTCTTTATAAAAAAATTAAGTGGTGGGGTGCCTGCATGACTCAGCTATTAAGCATCTGCCTTCAGCTCAGGTCATGATCCCGGAGACCCAGGATCGAGCCCCGCCTTGGGCTCCCTGCTCAGCGGGAAGCCTTCTTCTCCCTCTCTTACTCCCCTTGATTTTGGTCCCTCTCTAGCTGTGTTTCACTCTGTCAAATAAATAAATAAAATCTTTAAAAAATAATTAAGTGGCAAGGTTTTCTTTAATTTGAAAGAGAAGGAACCAAATGAGGTTCAGTAAAAGTTGAATATGTCCTTGTATTTTTAAGAAGAGTAGAATGTTTAAATGGAGATGTCTTTTTAAAAAGATTTTATTTATTTATTTATTTATTTATTTATTTATTTATTTATTTTTATTTATTTACTTATTTATTAGAGAGAGGGAGAGAGAGAGATATCTCAAGTAGGAGAGAGAGGTAGAGAGAGAAGCAGATGCCTCACTGAGCAGGGAGCCCAATGTGGGACTGGATCCCAGGACTCTGAGATCATAACCTGAGCCGAAGGCAGACACTTAACCAACTGAGCCACCCAGGTGCCCCTAAGTGGCGACTTCTATGTGAATTTTATAATTTACCAAGTCAAAGAGGCATAACAAGAGTTCTAAGAGAGAAGCAAATAAAATGGTAATTCAACAATGACCCCCATATATGGTATTCTTACTATGTAACAGATGTTTCCTAGCTCTGGATGTTAAAAGAGCAAGACCCAGTTTTTGATTTTAGGAACATCAAAGCCTAGTTGGGAGATTAATACTAAAACAAATCTATACTATTCTGTAAATGAGGCACTAAAGATCACATGATACAGATGAGGTACCAAAAAAGGAATCGATCTCGTCAATTTATCAGTGTCAAGAAAGGCCCTGCCAAGGAAGTGATGACCAATATTGATGTCAAAATGTAAGAGTTCACCATAAAGCTGTGAGGAATATTATATCCCAGCCGGAGAAGCAGTCTGTTTAATGGTGTGGGGAAAGGAGATATCAAACAATATGCTATGTTTGATCAAGGGTCAAAATTTTGTCTTCTGTGTTATGCCAAGAATGTTTCAGGAAGCCAGCATATAGAATTAGATTGCAATACTTGGGAAGCCTTGCTTTACATATGCATCAAGTAACTTTTTCAGAAGAGAAAGACCCATGGATGGAGAAAAAGAACAGAAGAAATGACCAATCTGGGTTTATTTTGGTGAAATCAGTTGAAGCACCAACTCAGAATCATGGATCTTATATTTATTGTAGTGAAAAGTATTACTTCAGAAAACAAAAGGTCATCCACAATTGCATCATCATTTACCTTGACTTTCTTGAAAGGCAGTGGCATCACACTCCTCTCTATATGCTGCTTCTCACTTCCTATTTCCAGGAAGAGCCCTCCCTCCTCATATCCTTTCAAGCACTTTTTCCTCAATATCTGGGCTCTTTGCTGCCATTGTGTCCAGAACTTTGTGACCTGAGGAGATAAGGAGACTATAAAGTAATTCCTTATCAAATAACAATGCAGCCAGGGAAACAGGGATGGTCAAGTTGGTTAATTCAAGGGAGAAAACAATCTGGCTAAAGACAATATAAATCAAATGGGAGGTTCATGTTGAAGTTGAGGAAAATGAGGAAGAAGTGATTTGTGTGAAAAAGGCTAGGGGAGTAGGGCTGAAGCTAAGACCCTTAGAGCTATATTTTAGATTAAATGTATAAAGTGACAGTAATTTCAAGCAAAGTTAGTGGAGCAAAATATAATAGAGTTCAAATTGACTGTGCCTTTTCATAAGCAAAGATCATGAACTCGAGGCATATTCTGTTTAATAGAAACTCTATAGGAAACCTGAGATCAATGCTGGGTATAGATTTACTTGCATTATACATGCTGATTCTACAGTAGTTTCAAAAGGTTAAGAAAAGATTTGAGGAGCCTAATGCAATGAAAAGTGTTTGCTTGATTTCTTTTTTTTAAGTTTTTATTTTAATTCAATTTAGTTAACATTTAGTGTTATATTAGTTTCAGGTGTACAATATACTGATTGAACACTTCCATACATCACCCAGTGCTCATCACAAGTGCACTCCTTAATCCTTATCACCTGTCTCACCCATCCCCCATCCCCTCCTCCGTGGTAACCATCAGTGTGTTCTCTATAGTTAAGGATCTATTTCTTGCTTTGATTCTCTCTCTCTCTCTCTCTTTTTTTCCTTTTGCTTGTTCTTTTTGTTTCTTAAGTTCCACATATTAGTGAAATCATATGGTGTTTGTCTTTCACTGTCTGACTTATTTCATTTAGCATTATATTCTTTAGTTCCATCCATGTCATTGTAAATGACAAGATTTCATTCTCTTTTATGGCTGAATAATATTCCATTGTGTAGAGAGATAGATAGAAGATAGAAATACACCACCTCTTTTTTTATCCATTCATCAGTCGATGGACATGGGCTGCTTCCATATCTTGGCTGTTATAAATAATGTTGTTATAAACATAGGGGTACAGCCACTATGGAAAATAATATGGAGGTCTCTCAAAAGCTAAAAATAGAACTGCCTTACAATCCAGCAATCACACTGCTGGGTATTTACCCAAAGAACACAAAAGCACTAATTCAAAGCTTGATTTCTTTTTAACCTGCATAGGCTGAATCAGTCCCTAGACTGAATCTGTAAAATGATTGTACTAGCAGACACTGTTGGTATCTCACCTGTATCTTCACACTTTTACCATCTCTGTTCACATCTGTGGACTTCAAACTGCCAGCTCTTGAATTTATGGTTTTTTTCATTTTTTTGACCTCTGGAGCTTGGTTTGTGGCCAGGAAGCAGGCAGAAGTGATGGGCAATTAAGGACTCCCAACAACAACCCTAACCCTGTAATTGTTGGGAGTCAATGTATAAATATCCAGACTTCCATATCAATCAACTGGGGTAAGTCTGACATGTGTGTCTTCAAGATAAATAAGCTCCATTCATCCACAGTAGTAGGTAGATTCATAATCACCCTTTATCAGACTGACTTCCCTTTCCTGCCTCATTCTCCCACTCTTTTACTCCTGTATCCTTATCTCCAAATTAATGTATGTCTACTCAACACTTCAACTCAAGGTTGGCTTCTGGTGGAACTTGAACTATGACTATAGGATTTTGTTACAATAAGACATACCAAAGAAAGAAGATAATACTACATTATCAATTTTCTGTAGTAAACATAGAGAAACTTTTTGTGCATCAAGTAGTATAAAATACATAACAATAAATATCCTAGATCTAATAATTTATTTACTGTCTACAAGCAAATAATAAAGAATCAACAAGTACAACATTTGCTGTTACCATTCTTATAATAAACTTTGAAAGCTTCTTTTTCATCTTTAATTTCCATTTTTGATGAACTAATTTCTAATCTTTGTCTTTTTTTTTTAAAGATTTTATTTTATTTACTTGACAGAGAGAAACACAGTCAGAGAGGGAACACAAGCAGAGGGAGTGAGAGAGGGAGAAGCAAGCTTCCCGCCGAGCAGGCAGCCCGATGCGGGGCTCGATCCCGGGTCTCCAGGATCATGACCTGAGCCGAAGGCAGTCGCCCAACCAACTGAGCCACCCAGGCGCCCCTAATCTTTGTCTTAAGGGTATGTTAGTATGAACTCCACAGATAGATGTAACTTTATTTAATCCATTACTAAAATATTGTGTGCACCTTGTTTTGAATATTTTTATTGGTATCCCTTAGCTTTTGCTGCATGATAAACCATTCCAAAACTTAGTGGTTTAAAATAAGAACCACTTACTTGGCTCCCAGCTCCTATAGGTCATCAATTTAGTCTGAGCTAAGCTGGGAAATTCTTCTGATTTCAGCTATGCTTTCTCATGGGTTTATGATTAGTTGGCAAATTAGCTGAGGGATGGCTGAATTACAGTGGCCTTGGCTAGGATGACCTGTCTCTGTCCACATTCTCCAGAAGGCTAGCTCTGATTGTTTTTGTGGCTGGGGCAGGGTATTAATGCAGGCCTAAAAGGCTTCGTTAAGGCCTAAACTTGAAAATAGTATGGTGTAAATTCTTTTTTTTTTAAAGATTTTATTTATTTATTTATTTGACAGAGAGAAACACAGTTAGAGAGGGAACACAAGCAAGGGGAGTGAGAGAGGGAGAAGCAGGCTTCCCGCTGAGCAGGCAGCCTGATGCAGGGCTCTATCCCGGGTCTCTGGGATCATGACCTGAGCCAAAGGCAGTCGCCCAACCAACTGAGCCACCCAGGTGCCCCAGTATGGTGTAAATTCTACCTCATTCCATCTGTCAAAGTAAGTCAGGAGATCAGCCCAGATTCTAGAGTTAGGATAATGGATTACATCATCTAATGGAAGAAACACTGAAGTTATTTTGCAAAGAGTATGCATTCAGGAAGGGGAAAAGAATTGAGTTTCTATTTTTAATCTGTTTACATAATACCAAATTAAAACTAATAGTGATCAACTAAAAATGAGGGGAAAGTGAAGCAAAAATACACATGCTTATGTCTATATTTCAGAATTGTATTTTACAACAGTTATATATTAGTTTTAATGCAGTAGAAAATATTTACCAAAATGAAACATAAATTTGACATATTTGTTTGTGAATACTTTTGGAATTGCCTAGGGAGGGAAGTGTTAGCCAGAGTTAGGAATAAAAAGCCCATCATGCAAAAGTTGGTCTCACTTATCTACATGTTATAAATGATCAGTGTGGCACCAACCAAATTTGTCAAGAATAAAATGACATTTAAAATCTCTTTGAATATTTACTTGTTGTCTAAAGGATTATTTTCTTTTAATAGCTAAATGTTAACCCCTGGAAAAGAGGAAAATTGTGTGAAAATGGTGACAGTTCTTTAATTCCAGTGGAATTCCTCAGTACTCTCTCATTATAATTCCAAATGTCCTATTACGGTAGGAACAAAAACATCAATTTCATTCATGCAACTCATTATATCTCTCTTCTCTGTTAATGTGGATGACTGAAGTTTGCAGTTTTTCCAATTTATCAAAACATGGTTATATATATTCTGCACAAAGAATGAGGGTCAGTTTAGCTATAGCATTGCTACACTAAACATGCTAACTCAAAACTGTACCAGTAAGGTGAAAAGGTGGAAGTGATGGGATATTTATAATAGTCATTTAAATTTTGAAATATGAAAACATTACTGGCCTCTTCTTTAATTCCTGTTATGCTCCATATAAATCAGTAGATTTTGGAAAATAAATACTTTTTTAAGTCGAAGAAGGTCTCCAGTAAAAATTAATCTCCACTCCCACCCCTTACACACATACATACACACATACCAGTTTCATGTAGTCATCTCTCTGTTAAGTATTCTGTGGCATGTTGATGGCCAGTAAAGAATTTTTTTAGTATGAAATGAACTTCTTTCCAGATATGAGGGAAGAAAAATATGATTGTTGTGTAGGTAGGAAGTCACAGTAATAATAATAGATGCCATTTACTGACCTCTAGCCACAGAGGTCATAGTGCTTGGAAGTGGTAGAAAAGAATAGAATAAATATTCTTTTTAATCTGTGTTATTCCCAATAATCAGAACTCTCAAAATAATCCTTAAGAATGGAGAGTTAAAAAAAATGTAGAGATAATTTACATTGAAAGAATGGAGCCATTTCATTTGTTCAAATATTTGACTTCCTCTTTCAGTGATATGATTAATTTTATGTATTAATTAAAATTTTATGTATTAATTTTATGTATTAATTATGTATTAAGAAATCAAAATGATTTATTTCAGCTCTTAAATTTTGTGGAAAATACAAGTATCTTTCCTCTTTACATTTTTGCTTTTCCTGTACTTCAGATTCTCTGGCCCTGCCTCTTTACCCTCTTACTTTAGAAAACCAACAAACAAAATCCCCAGAGCAGTCAAGCATTCTCATTACTTGACAAAAACATGACTAAACACTAGTTTGGAAGATCTGTAAGAGTACACAAGACACAACAGTGGATCAGTAGGTAAATAATGTTTATTTTCCTACATTGTATCTGTGAACAAATACACACATATATAGAAAAAGGGAGGAATTCTTCAGTTTCTTGTTCTATCTGCTATACGATTTATCAGAAACTTTCTATTGGATACATACTCAAAGAGTAAATTAATATCTGTATATTGCTTGATATTTTCCTCCTTGGGATTTAAGGCAAAAGACAGAAGCCAAAAAAAGGGATTTGTAATGAAGACACACAGTTTAGTTTTGCCAAAGATAAATACTTTATTGCAACAGATGATATTTTGTTTCTTTTTAATTGCATTTACTTCTGCAATATAAAAATCCAGGAGCAGCATATATCAGTATGAAAAAGAGCAAAGTAAAATTAACATTTCGAACTTGATCCTATCAAACTGCAGAATACCAATTTATATATTTATAAGGAAAAAATAGCAAAGTTACAACTTTTCCCCAAATATCTTAGCTTCTGTAATACATAGCTTTTACAACTGTAGAGTAATTTATTTTCTTCTAACCCATAGTAGAAATAAGCTGTCTTTCCCTGCATACTTACAGGTTTATTATCTAAATAATATTAGCAGTTCTACAGATGACCTCATTTTGAGAACTGACTTGGGATATTAAACTGGAGAAACTGCAAACAACTCCAAGCTTTGCACATGATACATTTAAATGTGGCTAAGTAAAAAGGGAAATGACACAATTTTTTAACATGTTGACATAATTGCACACTTTGTGTTTCTGATTAATGGTTAATGGAAATGCAATCATTTTGGCACTTTAAATTTAGTAAATATATAAACACTTAAAGCCGAGCAAGTCATCAGCATCTTTTGACATTATGATGACAGATGATCGCTGTTAATCATTTCTTCTCTTACTATAAAATATGGTAAGATATGACGACCAGAGGATTTAGCTTTCCTGTTGCCTGCCAGGACTGCTTCAGGCCTGATAAAGAGTAAGAATTAGAATATGATATTATGTAACTGTGGAATATCAAATAATTTTTCTAGTAATATGTAGACTTTGAATGTTGATGTGGCCCCTCTCTAAACCTAATGTATAAAGTGAATTAAGCCCATGGTTTCTCTGTTTCTTAAAACCTGATAAATTCTTCACTTCTTCTCAGGTACAGAGATTTCCAAATTCTGTGTTTGCCTCTAGAAGTAACTGGGGTTACATGGAAGGTGGTGTCTGCATTCCATCAAATTGTACTGCCTGTTTGTGGGCTCAGTTGTAAATAAGAACGAAGACATATTTGAACTTGGTTAGAATTTACACTGACAGAAAAGTTTGAATTTAGCCTTAGCCCGTGCTTCTCTATCCTTTTTTGCTAGTTATCTATTGCATACAACTAGTTTTGTTTCTTAAAATTCTTTATAGGAATGGTCAAATCCATGTATGTGTCTATCCAAGTTGCTGTTAGAAATAATGAGTTTAGATTATTTTTTCCCCAATATGTGTCTGCAGAAATAACCAAAAGTGTGAAAATCGTGCACTATGGTCAATTGGTATCAAGCAAGAAATCTCACTTTTGTCATTCAGACTATATAAGTTATTAACAGCATCCACTTATATCCTTTTTTAAGCCATAGACATGCTTCTGTTTATCTCTACATTGAAATGCTTTTTGGGAATTGTGTTTCAGTGAGCCCTTTCCCGGAACAATCAATTTCCTTTATTTTTCTCCCCTTAAAAACATTATTGTGGACCACAGTGGCACAAAGATACATAACAAAGGATTTCTCTGTTGCTGTTATATCTCATGGAAGATGCAATTTGAATAGGTAATGTTGGGAATTGAAAGTCATTTATTAGTTTATGGAGAGAATCCAATTTGGATTTGTATGGGATGTTCTTCTAAATCCAGTTTTATATAGTTCATGATACTTAACAATACCTTCTTACCCTTTGTTCACCAAATATTTTTTCCACAAGAGATCTTACCTTTTGTCTAAATTTTTGCTGCTTGAATTGTGGTCCACATACTGGCAACATCACCATTTCCTGGAGGTTGTTGGAAATGTACAATCTCATACTTCACTCCAGACTTGGTGAATCAGAATCTATATTTTTAAAAGACCCTCACTCCAGCTGCTTTATATGCTCATTGAAGTTGGAGAAGCACTGTTCAAAAGTATTTTCTGAGAGGAAAATTTTACCTGATTATCCTAGATTGCATATCATGCACTCATCGCTTCTTTATTTTACCTACTCGCTATTGTCTTTCATCTTTGCCTGGATGCTCATTGTTCAGGCTGCCTCTAATTAAAAACATGCTAGTTTTCTTGTGGACACAAAATTGAAAAGGTATTATTTCCATGAAAATGCTTTTTCTACATTTACATTTGACCTTTTATTTTCTGGGTCTAGAGCTGCACTCTCCAATACAGCAGGCACTAGCCACATGTGGTTATTTAGACTTAATTAATTAAAATAAAATTTAAATTAAAAAATCATTTCCTCAGTTACTATAGTCACATTTCAAGTATGATTATGTATTCGATAGTACAGGTATTGACCATTTTACACCATCACAGAAAGTCGTATCAGACAACAACTGTCTAGAGACTACTATATGCTAAGTCAGACTTTGAAACTGTTAGTTTCAGTAGCTTACAGATTAGACTGGCAGCTTCAGTGAACCAAGATAACTGGTTGAAAGAGAAAATCTAGTTAACTCAAGAGTTATGTCCAGTGCATTTGGTCTGTTTCTGAAATATCTAGTTATTTCACGCAGGTCAGAAGTATAGGAGGAAAGGTAGTATAAAATGCCTCCTCTTTTCCCATTGCTCTACCATTAAAAGGAGATCATGGCAAGAGCATCCTACTGGAATGAGAGATTTGGAAATGGAAGCATAGCCTCCAGTTTCTTGTCAGTCACTGCATATATGATACTGGGTAAATTACTTAACCTGTCTGGGTTTATGTTTACTCATCTATTCAATCAGAACATTGGGTTCAGTGTTCAATGGGAATTTAGGTTCCCATTTGTTTCTGCAATTCTTAATTCTATGAGTTAGAGACTTACAGTGCTGGTACCTGAAATCTACCCAGAATTATGATGAATAACATTTGATAAGGGAAATATACTTTATGTGTATCAGACACAAGTGCTAGGGTTACAGATAATTCAAGTCTCTACATTTAATGAAATAATAATCTAGAGGACTGGTCTATAAAGTGAAGTGATTATGCCTCAGGAGAGACATAGTTGAATTTTAAAAAAATTATTTATTTATTTACTTTAGAGAAAGAGAGATTGAAAACGAGTAGAGGGCAGAGCAGAGGGAGAGGAAAGAGAGAATCTCAAGCAGACTCCCCACTGAACACAGAGCCCAGCAAGGGTCTCAGTCTCACAACCCTGAGATCAAGCTTTAGCATGACATATGATTCCTTATATTATGCAAAGAAAAATGATCCCAAGCTTGCAGGATAGACTTGTAAGACATGGCCTATAAAAGAAGACAAAGATCTCAAGAAAACAACAAAAGGAACTCAAAACACAGTAAAGAAAGTCAGGTTCCTGAATTCTGCTACACTCAGGACTGCCTCTGTTCATTAAAATGGATATTCAAAATTTAACTTTTCTTTTTTTTTTTGGCAAAACTTGAAGTTGGTCATAATTTTCAGCTATCATATATAGGTACATATATAAGACATATATAAAAAAGGAAGTTATTCTCCTTGGCAGGAAAATATTAGTTAAAGCAATAAAGTACTTGAATTAAATGAGAATAGTTAGGTTTTAACTTAGAGTGTCTGGTTACTTTCTGTATAACCTTGAGAAGGACCCTGTTTTTTCCCTTTATGCCTCAGTTTCCTCATTTTTACTTGCTACAATGATTCTGCAAAACAAATGACCACTAAATCAGTGGTTTAAAACAACAGACATTTTTCTTGCTGACAGGTTTGCAGGTCAATCAGGGTAGATTGGTTTCAGGCTGTGGGTTGAGTCTAGGTCTTGTCTACACGTCTTCCATTTGGAGAGGAGCCGTTACTTTTGTGGCACATGCCCAGAAAGACAAGATGTTAAGGCAGACCACACCAACACAGCTAAAACCCTCTACTTGTACCATGTCTACTAACTCCTCATTGTCCAAAGTTAATTATATGGTGAATTCAAGGTCAATAGGGCAGAGATGTTAAGTCCAACATTCTAGTGACAGGCACTACAAAGTTGCACAGCAAAGGGAATGTGTGCAGAAATCTGTCAGAGGGAGTGAAAACTTAAGAATGGTAATTAAATCTCATTCCTCTTTAATGATTGGATATGTAGCTGTGTGTTGCTATATGAAACTGTTCCAACCAACTTTATTTTAAGGTTCTACATATTTACATGTTGTTTTAGAAGTGATGTAGAAGTGTGGCATGTTATTTACAGGCTAATGGAAAAATTCCCATTAGAAAAGTATATTTGCTTTTAGAGGATTAAATTTTAAATATATATTATGAGGCTCTGTTAGCATTAATCATGTCCTCAACATGTCATATTATTTACTTTATTTCAAGAAATAGAAATCTGATAGAAACCAAGGGATTATGTATGATTTTTAATTTAGTTTTACATATTTCCTTTGCTAAATAGGGCATGCAGTTTACTGGACAGTGCATAAAGCAAAGCTCTCCCTATTGGTACCAAGTTGGCAGACAATTTGGTTTTAATCCTGTCTAGAGATTGCTTGTGCATTCCTATAAATTTCAATTCAGATCCTCTAATGGTCATCTGTTATGCTGTGATTATATGGATGAACTGTGAAGAAATATCTGACTACATTGTCAAGTTAAGGGCACGGTATCTGTATAAAGGAAAAACACTAAAAATCAGAATAAAAGAGGCTGTGATTTACAATTAATTTTGACACTTTAAAAATTATACAATTTAAACTTAAAACAGTCTCCCCTTAAAAAATTCTCCTCATGAAAATGTTTAAAGGAATAATTCTCTACCGCTGTTGACAATATCAATAGAATGGTTATATTCTAGATGGATTTTGAGACAAATATCTTTCACTCCTATAGTTGGTAATACTAAAGCTAGAAAGTGCTGAGAGGTCACATCACACCTTCTATAGGAACTGATGGAGTTAAGTTTTATGTAGTATTTTTTTTTTGTATTCTATTACCAAAACAACTGTCTATGACAAGCTTTTCCAAAAATATTATATTGTTTATCTCAAACACTATCACTTCCTTCAGTGCTTCCTTCTATGTAATGATAATCAAAGATAAATTTTGACAGAGACTCATTGATTCTTCAATAAAAGATATAGGAGGTTGAGCCAAAATCCAAAGTGGGCAGTATTCTCTCTCTCGATATATAGGATTTGCAACCCCACCCCCCTTCTGCTAGTTCTGTAGAAGCATGAAATACTCTTTTCACCCATGCTTTATCTGAAATGTAAACAAAGTTGAATACTTATAAGCATCGCCTTACTTTGTTGATACCACAGTGTTCAATGCCCCTGTGTAAGATTGCGTGGACACAACCTAACACCTGAATTTCTCTCAGAATCTTAAGGGCAACTAATTCCACCGTGCCTCTCATCCTTTTCTCATTCTTAGCTAGCATTTAGTGAGAGTTTCTAGGTTAGATAAGTGCTTTTCATGTATCATGCCACCTGTACTATCTACTAATTAATTGACCTGTGTGTGTTTAATTGTCTTCATCTGAAAATTGGAAATTCTCATAGTACCCATCTCCTTGGGTTGTTTTAAGAATTGAATAAAATAATAGATTTAAAGTGCTTAGAAAAAAGTGCCAAGCATATAGTAACAATTGGGAAATATAAAGTATTTTCATTCACTCATTCAAAAAATATATAATAAACATCTAATACATGCCCAAGCACTATCCTAGGGACTGGGAATTTAATTTTGAACAAGACAAATAAGGATCCTATTCTCATGGAGTTGAAATTTCAGTGAGAGATGACAAACAATAAGCAGATAAAATAAAAGAGATAGGTACTAGTAAAAAGAACTATTTTATAAATATGAGGAAATTAAAATTGAATTGAATTTATGTAAATTGCCCAGGATTACAAAGCTAAAAGGTGGTAGAGCCTGGATTCAGATCCATAATTATGGTACTCCAAAGCCCAAACTTTAAACCTGCCACCATCCCCATGCTCTTATGCTTGTTATGATCTCTGCAACATTTCCCCTCTTCAGCCTTCCTCTTTTACCCTTTCCACTCCATCCTCTGAAATCACCATACTACATCTTTATATACCTTTAGTATAACTTGATTCTCCTTGGAAGTAAATGTTTCAGTTATAGCAGTGGTCATCAAACCTGATGACATTTTGGAATCATGTGAAAATCATTAATCCAATACCAATGTTTGCATTGCCCTCCCTCCCCCACCCCCTGCCGAGATTCTAATTGAATTATTCTGGGTTGTGGACCAAGTGATTCCAACATGTGGCATTTTAGAATGATGGCTGCTAATACTCTAAAAAGGTTATCATCAGGTTGCGCACCTTTTTCAAAAAAAAATATTTATTTATTTACTTATTTGACAGAGAGAGAAAGAGTAAGAGAGGAAACATAAAGAGAGGGAGTGGGACAAGGAGAAGCAGGCTTCCCATGGAGCAGGGAGCCTGATGCAGGGCTCAATCTCAGGACCCTGGGTTCATGACCTGAGTCAAAGGCAGACATCCAACTGACTGAGCCACCCAGGTGCCCCTAGTTGCCTAACTTTTAACTTTAACTTCTCTCTTGGGGGCAATTTCCTGATTTTGGTTTTTTTTTTTTTTTATTTGTTTGTTTGTTTGGAAAAGCACTAACAAAACAAGAATTTATTGGTTCTTTATAGATCTTGGATACCAGCCCTTTGTCTGTAGTGTCATTTGCAAATATCTTCTCCCATTCTGTGGGTTGCCTCTTTGTTTTGTTGATTGTTTCCTTTGCTGTACAGAAGTTTTTATTTTGGTGAAGTCCCAGAAGTTCATTTTCACTTTTGTCTCCTTTGCCTTTGGAGACATGTCTTGAAAGAAGTTGCTGTGGCCGATGTCAAAGAGGTTACTGCCTATGTTCTCTTCTAGGATTTTGATGGATTCCTGCCTCACGTTGAGGTCTTTCATCCATTTCGAGTTTGCCTTTGTGTGTGGTGTAAGAGAATGGTCTAGTTTCATTCTTCTATATGTAGCTGTCCAATTTTCCCAGCACCATTTATTGAAGAGGCTCAAACTCAACACCCAAAAAGAAGATGAACACATCAAAAAATGGGCAAGAGACATGAAGAGGCACTTCTCCGTAGAAGACATACAAAC
>PITA01000173.1:0-25411 GCA_004023965.1 Spilogale gracilis
GGCTCTCTGCTCAGCAGGGAGCCTGCTTCCTCCTCTCTCTCTCTGCCTGCCTCTCTGTCTACTTGTGATCGCTCTCTCTCTCTCTGTCAAATAAATAAATAAATCTTTAAAATAAAAAAGAGGTCAAAACAAGTAAATTTACAGACATAAAGATTGATTTTACTACTTATATCTTTACTAAAAGCAAACCTGATGCATGAAGTTTAGAATGAGAAGGTCCAACATATGTCTAATGTGCACTCCAAGGGAAAGACTAACAAGACTGGGAAAAATAAAGATAAAAGGGAAAAAGGGAAAAGGGAAACACACACAAAAATAGAGCAGGAATAAATAATATATATATATTAATGATTATGAAACTATGAATGGATTAACTCTACAATTAAAAGATAAGACTAGGATATTGGATTTTTCAAAATGTAATAGTTAATTTCATAAAGCCTCCTGTCTGTGATATTCTTTTTTTTAAATATTTTATTTATTTATTTGACAGAGAAAGATTACAAGTAGGCAGAGAAACAGGTAGAGAGAGAGGAGGAAGCAGGGTCCCCGCCGAGCAGAGAGCCCGATGTGGACATGGATCCCAGGACCCTGAGATCATGACCTGAGCCAAAGGCAGAGGCTTTAACCCACTGAGCCACCCAGGTGCCCTGTCTGTGATATTCTTGCCAAAAATGCATCACTCATGGCAAAATAGTAAGCATATTTAAATTAAATATCTTATATAAAGATAAAGTAACTCACCTTAAAGTATTCATCTGTATTCTTTGAAAATTTCAAAATAACATAAGGCAAGAAGACTGAGAAGTCATGTCAAATTGAAGGAAATTAAAGAAAGCTATGTGACAACTAAATTCAATACATGATTCTGGATTGGTTCCTGGTCTTACAGGGGCATTATGAGTGCAGTAGGCCAAATGGAAAGCATCTGTGAATTAGATGATGATATTAGGTCTACGCTAACTTCTTGATTTTGATGGTTGTACCATGATTATGGAGAAGGCAATGCTTGTTTTTAGGCAATACACACTACAGTGTTAAAGAGTAATGGGATTTCATGTCCTTAACTTATTCTCAAGTAATTCAGAAATGTTACCATTTGGCAAAATGATGTGAAAATCATACAGGAGATCTTCGTACAATTTTTGCAATTTTTGTAAATCGACGTCATTTGAAAGTAGTTAAAAAAGAGAACTTGTCATCAAAATTCACAACTTTAATAGATGAAAATCTTATGATCATATTAAAGTTGTAGTTCAAAAATCTCCTTACCTATGAGAGTTGCTTGATGAAATAAAACGGTTGGATGTAATCATGCCTAGAACTCATTTTCAAAAGGTACATACATACACACACATATATGTATACATACATATGTATATACATACATATATACACACATACATGTACATATATATATACGTATATGTATGTATATACATACACACAAACACACACACTTTTAGGTAAATATATAAATTGGAGAAAGTGAGAGAGAAAAAAGCAAAAACAAAGTAAACGATTGAACTTTTGGGTATTCCTTGTGCTAACCTGTTTTATGTCAGGATCCCTAGAAGAAGGATTTGAGGCAACAGTGTAGCAGGTTCTCTATAGCTGAAAAAGATTGTAAAAGACAGAAGGAAACAGTACAGTGAGGAGTAAGGACCTGAGCAAAGATGAGATCTCAGGAAAAACTATCTTTGATGATGCACTGGGGAAGTTCTGGAGCATATAACCCAGTTCAGAATTGTCCACCTTGAGGAAAGACAACTAACCTTTCTAAAACATGTGGACATAGCCTAAAACATGTGGACATTGGCTATTGGAAATATGACAAATGGGTGGGGATTGGTGTAAAGGGCAGAGGGAGAAGGTGTGTCACTTTTCTGCAGAGGCACTTTTGCAAGCATTTCTGTGGAGCAAGGGATAGCTGTGCTCCACTTGCAGCCATTGATTGCTGTAGCTGAACATAGTTGTTCCAGTCTAATAAAGGGAAAGAGTAGGCACTGATAGTAGATATGACATATTCTTTCATCTTTTCTGTATCTTTGAAATGTTTAGTATGAAAAAATTAGAGAAAGATCATAAAATCTTCTTGGTAGACACAACGAAAGCAATTAACAAAAGCCAGCATCGTGGACCTGACCAGTCACTCCATCCCAGGACCCTTGTTCACAAGTTAGTAATTGAAGTACTTCTTTGAGTAGATAAAAAGGATCTTACAAAAAGAAAAAAGTTCACCTGACTTTGCAATTATGGTAAAACTTTGGACACATCTTAATTAAAGTCAGAAAAAAGAAGGGGAGAGACACAGAATTGCTGTTCTTCACCATTAAAACAAAATCTATCCAAAGATGAAGAGAAGATAAGGAAATAACATATATAAGTTTTGTATAGAAAGAAGTAAAGCTGTTATTTGTTTTACTATAATTTTCTAGCATAGAACATCTAAAATAATCTATAAGATAATAAAACAAGATCACTATAGAGCAACAGAACCCAAAATGTTCTTATATGAATAACTAATAGAGAAATGCAATTAAAAAAAGACTTTCTATTCAGAATAGCGACTTGTATGGCCCCTTGGATTACATATACTAAAAGAAGCCCAAAAACTGTATTGAGAAAATGGCAACATGTTATTGAAGGAAATGAAATGGATCTGAATAAACAGAAAGAGACAAACTACTTTAATTGACAGAGTTCTCAACATTATTACAAATGTTGAACACAACTTTAGTCAAGAACATAATGTGATTTTTACTGAAACTGAACAAATGGTTTCTAAAATTCACATTAAAGGATAAACAGTCAGGGTAACCAAGACAATTCTAAAAAAAAGAAGAAAAAAGACAAGAGATCCATCATATAAATATTAAGATTTGTTTTAAATTCATAATTAAAACAATGTGTTTGATACTGGATAGATAAAAAGATCTATAAAAAGGTAAGGTCCAGAAGAGTGTCAAGCATATATGAGAACTTATATAGCATAGAAGTGGAAACACAATCCTGTGGGGATAAGATGGACTAGTCAATAAATAATCTTGGAACAATTGGCTTTCTACATGGGAAAGAGTAAATTTGATCCTTGCATAAAACCATAAAGTAAAATAAATTCCAGATGGACTAAATTTCAAAATGTGGAAAAGAATTTTAAAAAATTGGATGACTATTTGGAAGAACATCTTCTGAAAGTTGGGATAAGAAAGTACTTCTTAAGAAATATACAAAGGCATGACTCATATGTAAATATATTATTATATTTGCTTATACAGAAATTTGAAGCTCTGTATGACAAATAACACTATAAGAAAAATTAAAAACAAATCACATAGAGGTTTTATAAAGGTTATTATGACAAATCCGTGACAATCAGAAAGAAAGAAAGGGGAGAGGTGGAAGGGAGGGATGGGGGAAGGAGGGAGAAAGTAAAAAAAAGGAAAGAGAGAAGGAAGAAAGAGGGGGGAAAAGGGGAGAGAAGGAGGAAAGGAAGGTAAAAGAGAAGGAAGAAAGAGGAAAGCTAGAAGGAAAGGAGGGAAGAAGGAAGAAAGAGAAAAAAGGAAGAAGGAAGAAAGAAAGCATCTCCAGAGAAAAATGAGCAAAGGTCCTAAGAACAGTAATTCAAGAGATAAAAATCTGAATAATCGACAAAGAAATGAAAGATACTGAACCTCACTAAAAACAATCAGGGGACTGCAAATGAAAACTATGCTGCAATTTCATATCCATTGTATTGACAAAAATAAATCAATAAACTTGAGAAAGCCAAGCACTGATAGCAGGGTATGGAACAATGGAAACATGCATTCTTCACCAATGGGATGTGTGCTGGTACAACCACTTTAGAAAGTATCTTGAGAAGATCTGTTGAAACCAAATGTGCTTTGCCCCCCACCAAGTGAAATATTCTGAAATGTGTGAACTAGAATATTCTTTGCAGCATTTTTTGTTATGAAGAAACAATGACAAAATATTGTCATTGGGTAAATAAATGGTGATATATTCATACCATGGACATACTACAGACAATCTAATTTCTAGACATCAAAGCAGTTATAGAAATCCATGGTTAGGCAATTTGCTGAATTATAGGATGGCACTTCTGTAAAAGTTTTCAGAGCAGCCAAAGCAATACAATATTTTATTAGTGGAGAGACACATACATATGTATGTAAAACAGAACATAAATTGGAAGGCATCAAATCAGTATCTTGACAATGGTTTGGGAAGAGAAAGAGTGTGTAATGAATTTAAGGGCAGGAACAAAAGAAAGTTTTATTTACACCACATTGTTCTATATGAAATAGAACCTCCTGTGTGTGTGTCTCTGTACAAACTGAGTTTAAAGTGAGCAAAAATATAATAAATAAATAAATAAAATAAAGTGACCAAAAGATTAACATTTGCAAGATTGTGTAAGAGAGTTTTTACATCAAATGGTGCATTTTTCTGCTTTTTAATGTTATGAAGTGAAAACCCAATAAATCTGATCCTAAGTTACAATAACCTCAGGCCAAAGGACTATCAGAAGCATTCAAATCCTAAGAAGGAGGCAGCAAAACACAGCTATCAAGGCTGGTAATTTCTCTGTGCCACCAAAAGACCATCAAAACACTGGGTCATGTTCCAGCTGTGCAGCTAGTGAGCCTCAAACAGAATCTGGAGTGGGAGTGTTTTCCTGGAGGAAGCATTTGAGGGTGCAGAGGCTGAGTGACAGCCAAGAAGTTCTGGGAAAATGAGGCTCAAGACGGTGGTGGGTGGTGTTTGAAACTGAGTCTTCATGTGGCCATGAAAGGTCAGCAAAACAAAATAAACAAACAAAACCCAGAAAGGCTGAATACAGAAGAATATTTCATATTTGCGAGGGCCACTAGGGCACGGTAATTTTTTCTTCAGTCCAGTCTCTCTCTATGTGTGTGTTTCTCTCTGTTCTTCCTCTCTCTCTCTCTCTGCCTCCTCCTTATTCTCTCTCTTCTCTCTCTCTGTTTTTTATTTTATCTATTTATTTGAGAGAGAAAGAGAGTGCAAGACAGAGAGCATGAAGTGGTGGTGAGCAGGGGCAGAGAGGAGGGACAAGCAGATTCTCTGATGAGCGTGGACCTGACCAGTCACTCCATCCCAGGACCCTGAGATCATGATCTGAGCCAAAGGCAGATGTTTAACCAATGGAGTGACCCAGGCACCATCCTCTCTCTTTCTTTTAAAGAAACCAAGAGAACATAGAAGTTATGATGTGAGACAAAGTCTCACAATGAATTTATGTTTCATATTTTGATTTTTGTACTTTCCAAAATATCCCCTTCCTCTTACCATCTTATTTGCTCTTACTTACCCTTTCTTGCTCTGAAACAAATAAAAATAACTTAGTGCTTCCAAATTTTTGAAACTTTAAGGCAAAATAAACTTAGTTTTGTGTTTTAGAAAATATCATTCTATGATTTGTGTAAAATATTTTTGTGGAATTCGAGAAAATTATTTATAAGTAAAAAATGCAAGAATTGCCCCAACTTTAGATAAAATGTACTTCAAACATTTTTCTTTTTTAAAATGTAAAATGGTGTATACTTTTTTCAGTTTACATCCCTAAAATATTGAAAAAATTTCCTTTAAAAATCACTAGCGATCTCTAATCAAAGTGACGGAAAATATTTTTTTTCTGTCTCTGAAGATACATTCAAAAGGAACTTTTTTTGTATAGTTGTTGAAAAGAAATTTTAAAATGCAGTTAAGCACAAAAAATTTAAATACCTTATAATTCCATCATTATGGAAAAGTTCATTTATTAACTCCAACAGATTTATTTTACTTTATGACTTAAAGAAAGAGCTGAATTAATGACAAATTTTAACTGACAGAAACTTTGTGGTATCAAAGATTGTTTTGACCTATGAGGATCCTTTTAGGTCTACCTTATTTTCTTCTTGGTTCTTGGAGTTTAGAATTTCAAAAGGAGATTTCTAGAAGACTATTACTCTTCCTGAAGCTCAAGTTTTCCATCTGAAATGGACAAGGAAAATTCTCATTCTGGGCTCTTTTGCAACAGGCAGCTAAGGAGCATCTCTTGGACTGATTCTTCTACTTCTACATTCGTCTGCAGCATCTTCTGTGCTATCGATTATTTATTGCCATAGTGATGTCCACACCATTTTTCTACCTACTACATCTCACTAGAAGTGATGACTCTAGTGCCAGGATTCCTCTGCGCTTTAAAACACACTGTTGCAATTCTCAGACTGAAAAGACAGATCACAGTTTGCAAATTCTAGAATAAACACATATGTGGAATACACCTGCCAATAAGAATAAAACTATTTTTTCTACTTTCTGATGAAAACACTTACAAGCAAGATATATATGGAAATTGCCATTGGACTCAACTAAACACACACACACACACACACACACACACACAGAGCCAACATTTTAATCTGTGTGATTTAGGATAAAAATATTTACTTACTACACTAGCCCAAGATAGAATGATTTCTTTGATTACATTTATTAAAATATGAAATAAAAGGCTAATCCTTTACAATTTATTTTGAATTTTCTGGAATAGCTGATAGTAACAACCTATGCAAGTCCTTTAAATCATTCAAAATATAAATCTATGTTACTGTCTGTACAAAATTAGTCAATGAAGATTCAGTACTATAAACAGATATTTAGTGGAGCTTAAGATTTCCAATAAAGCAAGATTTTCCCCCCACAAATTAAATGAACAAGTTTTGGTTTGATAATGATTCTCATGCAAAAAAGTGTCAGTTGTGTTTGTCATTCTTTATCATTTAAGCTTCAGAAACACCAAGTGGTGGAGCTGACACTGAAACCTGGATTTATTTGACCTTAAAAACCTATGTTCTTTCATAACCTGGCAGGCCAAAGAAGTGAAGAAGGGACCATTCAAAGTAAAGGGAATGATGCTAGCAAAATCTTTGAGACCTGAAACTGCAGCGTGTGCAAGGAAACACATGTAGTTGTCACATCATTGAAGGTTTTACTCCTCAGGGAAGGATGGAACACCAGGCAGAAACCACTCATGCCATGCTAACTAGGGAAAAACGAATCCATGAGCAGGGCAGAACAAATGAAGAATTTTAAGCAAATAGGATACATGGTAATGTTTGCTTCATATAGATCAGCAGTCAAAAAAAAAAAAAAAGATGATGATGCATTTTAGGAGTTTATTGAAATAATCCAGGTATTCACTTAAAATCCTCCAGGAGATAATGGGTAGGTAGAGTGACCTGGAAGAGGCGACATGAGACATATTTGGGGTTTGAGATGAGAAGGAGCCAGGAATAGATAAATTGGTTATTGAGAAAAATAGTAAGAGAAAAGAACGAAATGATAATCACTGTTTGGGGTCAGGCATGGGAGATAGGACACTGGAAATGCCAACCTTGAAGAGAAGAAATTTAAGAGAAAGAATGATCCAGTGGAAAGGTCAGGGCATTGGCAATACTGAATTATTTGGTCAGTGAAATAATGCTAATTGTGTGGGCATGTCCAAGGCGAAGTTGGATATGTGCTTGGTGCTTAGTGACAGTGGGCTGGAATTTTGTAAAGCCACGGATAGAGATTGACAGAGTAGACTGTGGAGTAAGCAGAAAAGTGATCATAGGAACACATTTACTATGGAGGCCAAGGAAGGAGCACTATTAGAAGCAAATTAAACTAGAAGAATTCAGAAAACAAAAGAAGGCTGTGTTTTGGAAATAGAGTAAAGAATTTGATTTCAGTAAACAGAATAGTAAGACTTCTTTGGGGATACGAGTTCCATATAATAGACTTATTTATACACCTATTTATTAGATCATCACTCTAATGGTGCTGAGATAAAGAATAATATTAATAAGATATGCATCCAATGTGAATGGCAGACACAGTAATACAAATGGTGATAAAAGCAATAATAAGAATACACGCAATATCCAATAGGAACTCAGAGAAGTTCATTAGTTGATAGTTCACATATCCCTGATTGGTTCAAGAACAGATTTAAAGTGGCTCATAACAACACTGAATAAAAGAAAAAACAAATAATAAAATGAATTTAGAGTAAAAAATGTTGAAATAGATCATTTGAAGTCAACAACCAATGTATATTCAGAATTCATAGGTAAGGTCTAGAAAAGGTTAGAACAGTTCACCAGTTTGCCTCTAGTGTGTCTGGAAGGGAGAAAAAAATGAGAACATAGTCAATCACACTATTCATATTACCTGCAAGCAAAAAGAAAATCAATCTATTTCTTGTGTCAAAACTAAAGTTTTCCTTAAAGAGTCAAAAAGAGTACAATACATGCTACTCAACAGTATTTGTATATTAGATTTCACAGGACTATTTGCTACAGTGGCTCTTAGCTTGGGCCAATGGTGATGTAATGCCAAATTACATTTAATAAAAACGGTTTTACAAGAGAACCAACCATATGGCCTAGCTGTGTGGATTTTTGCTTGAATGGTTTATTCCAAGGATGGATGTTTTTGTATTTCCTGGAACATATGAACTATATTTCACTCAGGTAATCCTTTGCAAACTTCAGTTGTTGAACCAAGTATCTGATGAGTATTAAGCAGCAGTGGGTTCAAGGTTATAATCCTTGGTCAGCACTAAGAGTGCAGGTCTATCAGTCTGCTGATTAAGTAGTGGAAGTGCCAAACTCCCTCTGGGGATGGAAAGGGTGCAGACAAAGGGAGCCTGAAATCTTAGCTGTTTTAGAAAAGTGTGGCAAAATACACATAACATTGACTGTATTAACCAACATTAAGTGTATAGCTCAGTGGCAGCAGGTGCACTCAGTTGTGGTGCTACCATCACACCACCCTCCATGGGGCTTTCCATCTTGCTGAAGTGATCTTCTGTTGTCATCAAACAAGAACTACCCAGACTCCACTCTCCCCAGCCTAACCACCATCTTCCTAGCTGTCTGGATGGACTGGACTACTCCAGGTACTTCATATAAGTGGAATCATACAGTCTAAAAAACATGGAACAGGTTTTATCAAACAGTATAAAAACATGGAACACTTCATGAATTTGCATGCCTTCCTTGCATGGGCGCCATGTTATTCTTCACTATATGATTCCTATTTCAGTCTATGTGCTATTGACTTGAGCATGTCAGCTGGTTTTTGAGGGGAGAACAAGACATCATCCGAAGTTAGGGTGGCCTAATGTTTTCTGTGTTGCTGACGACTGAGGTAAGGAAGGATGTTGGGAGATGTAAGGTTAAAGAGGATGGAAGAAGCCAGAACCCGATGGGTTTTATAAGCTCTGTTTAAGAGCTTGAATTTACATGCTGTGAAAAGGGGAATAGAGAATTAAAGTTTGTATTTTAGAAAAATTACTTACAGAAAAATAAAGGGAGGCCTAGAAGAAGATAATATTTTGAGACAGAAAGGCCAGTTAGAAGGCAATGGCAAGGCCCACCTTGCTGGCTCAGCTGGTTCATTGCCCAACTCGGTTTCAGCTAAGGTCATGATCTCAGGGTGATGGTCTCACATTTGCGATCTCAGGGTCCTGAGATTGAGCCCTGTGCCTACCTCTGCACTCAGCAAGGAGCCTTCCTGGGATTCCCTGCCTTCACTTATACATTCTCTTTCTCTCAAAGAAATGAATGAAACGAAAAAAAAGACAATGATAATTATTTTTTTCCTTTTTCTTTTTTCTTTTTTGTAGATTACTAGGGTGTTAGAGTGGTTATTACAGAATTGCATCTGCACTGTGGATCCAGAGTCCTTAGCCTCAAATCTTCCCTTTCAAGGGTAGAAGAAAGCTTTTGACATTTTAGAAAATTTTGCATTTTAGCAAAGGATCCAGAAAAGCCATAGTCAAATCTAAATTCACATTTTAGTTCAGGAAAGTTCTTTTGGGGTGGCTTTTCTCCCTACTGGTCTGTTTCCTTCCCCTTCTCACATGCTTTGTGTAGCGAGTTAGATGTGCTAATTCATAAAGTGTATGATTTTTCTGTAATCCTATGTGAATCATTTGGCTTAGAAATTTGTTTTATTGAGATATAATTGACATAATATTGTGGAAGTTTAAGGTATATAATGTGTTGATTTGAAGCATTTGTATGTTGCAATATGATGTCCACTGTCATGGCATTGTTATCTTTTCTGTGATGAGAACATTTAAGATGTAGTCTCTTAACAATATGAAGTGTATCCAGTAGTATTGTTGACTATAATTGCCATGCTGTGCATTAGATCTCCAGAACTTGTTCATCTTCTATTTTCAAATTTATACCCTTTCACTACTTCTTCCCCATGTCCCCCACCCCTTAGCCACTGGTAACCACCATTCCGTTCTCTGTTGCTATGAGTTATGATGACAAATGGCAAAATTTACTTCCTTTTTACAGCTGAATAACACTCCACTGTGTGTATATTTACATATAATAATTACATTTGTATATGATAATATATAACCTATATAACATATTTCATATATATGAAAATATAATAATAAAGAAGTGTGCCAAAATGCCTCAGAACGTGAAAAAACTTGATGAAATGCTTAAGAAAGCCATTTAACTCATGGTTAAAACCCCCAGATCCCACTACTATTTCTCCCTGATCTTCAGTGTCTTTCTCCTCCCTCTTCTTCATTCCCTCTATGCTTCTCTCTTTTGAGTCCTAATCATGAATACTTGGGTAGTCCCTGGGCTCTGTCCACGGTATCATCAAATACATGTATTTTTAAACACCCAGATCTGATCTTGCAGCCAAGCTCTTTCACAGTTATTTTGCAAGAGAGGAAGTTTCTGGAGTTTAAAAGGATGCCCAGGAACACAGAGTTTTGAGCCCCAGGCTGGAACTGGAGCTCAGGTCTTCCGGTTCTTTTCTCAGAGTTCTTGCAACTCCAATCACTGCCTTGGGCATATGCTGTGAGTAATGAAATTATTTTGCTCCTCAGATACATTATAGCTTGGACAGAATCTTGGGACTATTTAGACAGAAAGACTTTCACCTCGATACAGTATTTACAAGGTACATAAAACTTCTTCTTGGGTTCCTCTTGGGGACAAAGTTCACTGTTGCAGAACAAATGCTCTTAACATGGAAGTTGTCAGTCTTTAAAATCATTTCCTGCTCTAGGATTGTTTGTATGTTTCCCTCCCTCTTCAGTCTGCAGCAAGAGGCATTTTTATTTTGTTTTGTTTTTAACCAACATTTCTATAGTTAACTCTTGTTGCTCAAATACGTTAAAAGAAAATATCCTCATTAAAATTAGCCCTGTTTTTTTTTTCACCATGTACGTTTATAACTAGCAAGAGAAAAGAATGATATAGTGCATTCATTCTCTGTCCTCCAGTCTAATTGTTTGATTTTTATATTAAATTTCCAACTTCTACAGTGAAAAAAATTAATGATTTAAGGTAATGTATTTGAGTAACTGCTAAAATGTGAATCCATGCAAAATTAAAATAGAAAAGTAATGGAGAAGATAAATACTTTGCTTTTAAAATTAGCAAGACCTAAAAGATACTCTGTTATATAATTTATCAAATAAGACTTATTAGACTTAGTACAAATATAATTAGAATAAAATAAACTAAGCATAACTGAATTGTACTATTACAACTTTTAATCTTTATTTTCAGGTTATCTCTGTTTTTAAAAATATATTAAATATATAAAAAAATAAAAGTGAAGTTTACTGATAGAAACTTAAAGGAAGCATAATTTTGCAAAATTCCATCTTGTATTCATCAAAAGCTATGTTTTTAAATATATATTTTCACTTTCTTATTTTTCTATGATAATATCAGTGTTAAAGTACAACACAAAAATGTTCGGACTTGTTTCTTAAATTAAGTGGTGAGGCATATTTTATAGTGAATGAAGTGTGATTGAATTTGGAGTTCTGTAAATATTCACTCACTAATTTCAAAATATGTTAGACTTGGATATACTATAATTCCCTTTATTTACTGTCAATTTAATAATAAAAGGATCAGAACATGGTTTTGAAAATCTTCGCTATTCTTTTAAAACTACCTAACAGCAAGAAATAAAACCTGCCATTGATGTCGACTTGTTCCCTTATTTAAAAATACTGAATTAAATCCAGCACACATTGTGAATTGTCTTTGCTTCCTTTTAGGATAGTTGTTAAAAGTAAAATAACCAGGCAGTTTTGTCTTAGGTGAGACTGTTTCGATTTAGAAATAAACAAAGCTCTCCCTCGATGAGCTAGGTTCATTTCATATTTGTGTAATACCCTGGAAGAAATTAGGTTTCAGTAAAGTCCATTTTTGTCACTGCATGTAGCAATGAATATCACACCCAGCAGGGCACAGTGGCACCTGGCTGTCCAGACCGCAGTGGAGCACAAACCATCTGGGGGTAATTACAACAAGGTATTCTTTAAGGACCAGATGGGACCAAGGAACAGAAGCCCCTACCCCTCCCAGTCATTTACAACATAATTCCTTTCAATGATATACTTAATCCTCCCACCAGCTATGCTTTTCAGCTTGCTGTTGTCACTGTTCCTTTATGTTAATTCAGTTGCAAGACTGAGAGAAAGGGTGGGTGGAGAGAGAGTGCAAGAAAAAAAGGGAAAGGGGGAGAGAGAGCCACCGCGCCTCTAGGGACCAAAAGAAATTATTCATCCCTAAATTGTTTCCACCACAGCAAGTACAGTAACAAATTTTTTTTTAAAAGAGGGCTGAAATTATCCTAAAGAAGGTCAACGCGACGGCCCTGTGTGGCACCAGCTGAGGTTTACTCAGCCACCTGTTAGCTAGAAAGCTCTCTGCACACGCTTATGATGCATTTAACCAGTTTAAAGGGCCTTTATTGACCGGCCAGCCACCTCCATTCAGCAGGCCTGAGCCATAGACCTGCTTTGTGGTCATATGTGGCCCACAAGCCTTAATTCAATTACGCTGTAAGCCAATCCAATCTGCATCACTGCCCTTTCACTTTTGTGCTGTTTGTCTTGTATGTGGTAAAGAATTTTTTTTGAAGAGGGAAAGGCACCCTACAACCCAGTTGTCTTTATTTTCCATTTAAGGTTTGTGCCGCAGGTGCTGCTACCTTTCAACTTGCGAAATGTATTCATCTTTAAGTGATATTTTGGATGGGAACATTATTTATTGTTTGGTGACAAGGCTTTTCTGTTGTTGCTGAGTTTTATTTTTTTTCAATTAGGTGTATGTTCAAATTATCTACTAGACCAATAAGGAGCCTCCAAACTTGAGAACTGAAAATTCAAAAGAAGAGAAACAAAAGGAAAAATGTAAAAGATAGATGAAAACGACAGTTAGCTTTGTTTTACCTTTTTATTTTTTTTAATTTAAAAAGAATTATGTTAAGGAGCAGATGTTCAAGTTCAGATTTTCGGTTTTCTTTTTCTTTCTGACACACCAAATATATCAATTTATACGAATGAGACTCAGTGAAACTACGTTGCTTGAAAATTTTAAGTTCCCAATGAGATTATTAAATTTATTAAATCTGTTCATTTTGTTTGTGTTCTGCTGCTTCCAAATTTCCCTGACATCAGAACAGTGCACATGATTGTCAAACACTTGGTATTTTCATAATGGCTTGTAGACAATGAAAACATAGATTTCTCAAAATCAGGGGCCCCGGTGTTTACTTTCATAACCCTATTTTTCTTACATGGGATGTTTGTCTCTTTTAAGCATATTTTCCATAGCATTTTTATAAACAACTATATCCCACCCTCTGGTTCAATGGCCAAATGAAGGGTATGGATTATTCCAAATCAACCTTTCCCAAAACTATTAAATGACTTGTTATGGGAGTTGAATAGACTTCAAAGGAAGGAGAGAAGAACGTTGCTATTTTGTATCTATTTTCCACCCAAGCCAAGGAAAGGACAATAGTGCTAAGTTGCCACTCTTATTCAATGGGAATCACCATTTTTCACCAAAGCAACCCTTACATGTCTTTTGAATGGAAAGTCCCATCTCTTTTAAATTACTGAAACAAAATCACAAATATGAAGCATGCAGAAGAGACCAAAGCATTTTAGTTGGCAAGAAAAGCAGATTTGGATATAATAAAAGTAAATAGGATTTTAAAAACTACTTGTATATATACATGTAAATTTAATGTTTGCGTTACTCAACAATTTCATGTCCATTTCCTTTGTGTTCCTGTAGGTTCCCACTTTTTAATATTTTATTTTATTTTATTTTATTATTTTATTTTATTTTATTTTATTATTTATTTTATGGCTTTATGCTCAATGTGGGGCTTGAACTCACAACCCTGAGACCAAGAGTCACATGCTCTGCTAACTGAACCAGCCAGGTGCCCCTGGTTCCCACTTTATGGATGAGAAAAACTAAAGATTAACAGAGAGGCTAAGAGATCAAAATTCTGATTTCTAATTAAGGGTTCTTTCTATCACATCATAAAGTTGTTGCATGATTGTCATATTTTATAAACTTCACGATTGGAACCATCTGCACAATTATATATTAGAGCCCCTTATCAACATTCTGCACAGTAGGAATAACAACCAAACTTATAAAAGCCTAAAGTCACATCAAAACAATGAGAAAAAATGACCTGGCCTTGTTATATTGAAAAGCAGTATTAAGATATAATAATTGGTCTTTAGCTACTTTTAAACCCTTCTATAGAATTTTGAAGAAAAAACAAGCAATAACAGCGGCCCAGCTTCACAATCTTTTATGTGAATCATTTAACCTTTTTGCATTTTGTATTTCTATATTATACTATGAAAAATACTTTGCACTTCACATTTTTAAGGATTTTGACATTTTGAAATTCTTGTTAAAATATCTAAAGGTATCTTTGATGTGAAATGTCAGAACCTAATTCTATATGTTTTAAAACATTTTAGAAGAAAAGAAATAGAGAAGGTTAGTTTTATTTTAGAAACAACTTTTTTATCAGCATTTTTCTGTTTAAAGTATTTTTCCAAATTTCAAACATATCATATTGCATAATGGCATCTATAATAACCCCATGTAAGAATGCATTATTATATATCAAAGGAATATCTATTAAAATTTAACTGTCCATTATACTTTTATTAGTAACTCTCTTCACATAATAAGATGGAATTATACAAGGTTTATTTTAAATTCTTAGTTTCCAGTAAAAATCATTCACATAGCATTTTTCTGAAAATATCTTACTTAAGGAGACATTGAAAGAAAAAATTAAAACAATTCAGAAAAAAACAAAACAATAACAACTACTAGGCAAAACTATAACTCTTTCTCTCTATGTGTATATATATATAATATATTTCAGAATCCAAACTTAATATAGCTCACTAAACCAAAGGACTAAAGAATAATTTTGGGTATCTGTTATTCATCAGCTAGGATTCACAAAAAAAAACATTCAATGATGAAACTTGACAATAGATCATAAACAAAAAACCTCAAACTTATAAGACTTCAGAATTTTATTTATGATTTATAAACTCTTATATAATGATATTATAAGGAAAAAATGTGGATAATAGGAAACTGGTGACCTTCACACTATTGTGGAACATAACTTTAGCTTTGCATACATATTCTGTTCAACACAATGGTGCCTCCTGAGATTCAAATGTGCTCTGGAGAAAACTATCACTTCATACCCAGGTCCTGCTCAAGCACAGCTCCCTTTCCTTTCAATGGGATTTTCAAGCACGCTTAATGGCCATAGAATGGGGCATATGCGAACGTCTCTAAGCCAATTACACAGTTTGAGTTCAAATAAACTACTTCTTTACCAGATTTTCTGGTTTTTAAACATGCATAACGCTATTGTGAGTTTTCAAAATTTGTCTAGAAAATTCATAAGAAGATTTGTGTGTGTGTGATTTTGCCAAAGTCAATTCCAATATTTAGAAATGTCAGTGTGATGCCATTGTGTCCAGAGGCAAAGTGAAAACATCGAGTCAGCTGGTTTTTTCTGGGCATAGAATGACAAATCAGTGGTTTGTGTTATTTTTCTTCCTGAATTCACCACTTAAATATTATTTGGCAAGGTTACATTAACATTTATGTTGCTGTGGCCAACCGTCTTCAGTAAATGGTAAATAGTATATGGCTTTCTGAACTGAAGAAGAAGGACAAGCAAATCCTCATTAATCCAGAGGAAGATAAAAATACCAGAATGAAAGGTAGGAGACTGATGAAATAATCTCACTATTACTTTTCATTCTTACATCCCCACCACCCCAGACACACAGATGATCCTAGCTTCCTGAAAGAGAAAATGATGGGTTGATGATAAGTTTTCATCTTGAGAAAAAAAGCTCCCGGGTATTCTAATTCCTAAAGTGGGCTGTAGAAATCTTTTATTCCAACCTTCATCTCTGTAACAATTTTCTCGTTTAGTATTTGGTTTTGAGATTATACCGGAAGGCAGACAACCTTGAAATGTGCTAATGTTTCTTTGATTAAGGGGGTGGCTCAGCTTCTTTGATTGAGTTTCTGATCTCAGTTTCTTTGATTAAGACACTCCTGGGGTGCCTGGGTGGCTCAGTCAGTTGAGTAACTGGTGATTTCAGCTCAGGCCATGATCTCATGGGTCTCAGGGTTGTGGAGTCAAGCCCCACAGCAAGCTCCATGCTCAGTGGGGGGCATCTGCTTGAGTTTCTCTCCATCTCCTTCTGCCCCTCCCTCTGCTCTAGTTTTCTTTCTAAATCAATCAATCAATCAATAAATCTTAAAAAAAAGAGAAATGAAACAGACTAAAACACAGATGTTTTATTGAGTGAGGTGCTGTAAATACACATAAATGTGAGGGTGAGAAGGAAGGTTTATGAGATTTTGCACTTATTGCTTTGTGCGCTCTGGAGAGTGTGGATGTTGAACATATGCTCATATATGAACATGCTTCTACACAATGCAGGGGAAATTAGCACCAGCAGGTTAATTCCAGATTTCAGTGACATATTTTTACACCAAAAAAACAAAACAAAACAAAAACACAACCCGCTGTGAATTGAGAACTATTTGAATAAAATCATTCAATCTTTGACAACCTTGAAGCTTCACAGAATAAATAAGGGAGTTGAACTTGGGAAAGCAAGTAATTTATCCAGGGTCACATTGTTAATAAGAGTGAAAGCTAGAGTTTGAATCCAAAAATGTCTGAATCCTGAGCCTGTGCTGTCAATCACTATATTATGCACTTATATTGAAAAGCTCACAAAAGCCAAGAATTAAACATATGATGGGTAATAACTGTATGACAGGTCCACTATACTGATATGTTTATAAGTTCTCTTTCTCTTCCTGTTAACCTGCCCATCATTAGTAGTCATGAAATCTGGAAATTATTACTGGGGTCATGCCTGGGTATAAGAGGCGTATATGATTATCTGTAGTTATCCATAGAAGCTTCCCAACATCTCTCTCTCATACTCTTTGAAATGCTACCTAACATAAAAGATTAATTTGCCACCTCTTTTGAAATACAAAAATATCTGTTAGAGTAAAGCTCTCAATTTCATCCAAGTATCTCTATGCCTGGAACAAATACAGATTTCCCATAAATATTTGAATAAATGTTTAGTGAATGAATGAACCAATAGTTAATTTAATTACATTGTTCTTGACTACTAGGTGAATGTACCCACCTAAAGGAACAGAGTTTTAACTAGATTTTTCAGGAAGGGTGAGGGTAGGGAAGAGAGCAGAAGTAAGATATTTGGGGATGGTGGTTCAAAGTTGAATGCAGAGTAGGGAATTCAGGATGGCCTGAAAAAACATGTGAACACACAGAATGGGGGTGGTGGGCAGAAAGCCTCAAGAGATCACAGTTTAGAAGAGAATGAGAGAATGTCAATGATCAAATTTAGATAAAGATACAGATTTTGCAATTTTGTCAAGGTTCTCTAGTCATGAATGAGCCTCTGGCAATCTCCTCTCGGTACAAATTGCAGGAAGCACATTAGCTTCTGGTTCTAAGAGCAGACTTGTCTAACCAAGCTGTCAACAAATTGAGCAGACTGTCACACAGGGTTGCTCCATCTCTCTCTCCTCATCGTTGTCTCTTCTTAAGTCAAGAAACATTCTGCTCTTTGTCTGAATTCCATTTTGAGTGTATTTCCCCCTTATAGCTGCTACCCAGGTGCACGACATGACAGAGATGATGTATTATAATATCATCAGTACCAACAACTGACGTATGTTGTGGACTCACTCTGTGCCAAGCACGCTCCTCTGTACCTCACATCTATCTTCCAAGAAACCTACAGGAGATTTTGTTATTATGTCCCTCTTACAAACAAAGAGGCTCAGGTTGAAATAATTGACCCAAGTCACACAGGGAGAAAGGCGCACAACTGGAATCTGAATCCAAATAGTCTGACTCCAAAACCACACTCGTAACCGTTGTGCCCAACACTCCCCACACGCTCGCTCATTAATAAACAAATTACCACATTACAAACCACTAAACACTTGGTGTATGTTCTTGGAATTATGCCAAGTCCTGGACAATACAAAACTGAATAGAACAATAGCTCCAATAGCACAGAAGGGGAATAAACACCAGCCTGGTTTTATCTCCGCTGGCCTGGACACCTTCGCAGAGAATGTAAGTAACCATGTGAATTTTGAAAACTGAGTAAGAGAAATGAAGGAAGTATAGGGCTGGGAGACATAAATGAAGGCTGGTAGAACATCACACAGGGGAAAGAGGGCAAAGAATGTTCTATCGGGCCTATGGCAGGCCTTTCCTCCTGTAGGTGTGCCCTTTCTTCTGCTTCTGCTGATTGGAAATATTCATCCTTCAAGATTCCCAGAAGAAACCTCCCCATCCTGAGGTCTTTGAGATCCTCACTGCTGAGCTGGAGGACCACTCTCCTTGAACTCTTTCTGGCCCTTATCTTAATCCAACTGATATTCTGATTACTTCTGGACCCATTTTATTCTTTGTCCTCAGCAGGTTGAGGCATCAGACAGTATCTTTCTCATTGCCCTTCCTCACTAGGTCACAATTCCTTTGCTTGGCCATCATCCTAAATAGTCCCTTGGCCTGTATACTTTTTCTCCCCAAGCTCCTTTCTTACATTCAGGTTCTTCTTTTAAAAATCATTTCCTGCATTAGGGCTTCTCTAATTTCCCCCAAGTTTCTGTTAGATGCCCTGCCAATGTGCTCCCATGACACGCACTATGTCTCCCCACCCACCCTGTTGCAGCATGTAACACACGGTATTGTGGCCTATTCACTCTCTTGTCTGCTCAGTGAGGGTAGGAACATCTGTCTTGTTCAGGTGGAATGTGCTTAATAGGTATTTGTTGAATGAACAAAAGAAGGAATGACTTGTTGAAGCTGACTACTTACGCTCTTCTTCAAGTAGGGAGGTGCAGATTAAAGAGGTTAATATGGGTAGAACAGGGTCAGGCACAGAGAGGGTGCTTAGTAAAGATTATCTATTTCAGCATATTTATTAGAATTTTGAAGTTGCTCTGTTTCTGTCCATTATGAGGCCCGGCTGAAAGATTTTTCCTTTAAGCTTCTAGGTTACTCCAATTCCTTCCAAAAAAAAAAAGAAAGAAAGAAAGAAAGAAAGAAAGAAAGAAAGAAAGAAAGAAAGAAAGAAAAGAAAAGAAAAGAAAAGAAAAGAAAAAAAGAAAGAAAAGAAAAAAAAGGAAAATTTTCTTTGTAGCTTTCATTGGCCTTAGCCAGTTTGCATTGCTTGCTGCCAGAAAACTCTAATGGTTGCTTCTCTCGCATACTGTAGGCCTTTTCTCCCCAAGTGTTTATTAAACCCCAGAGAGCAATAACCATATATTATTAATCACTACATCATCTAGAACACCAAAAGTAGTGCTTTGTATGTAAAAATATTCATTTTAGTGACTGGAAGACCAAATACATGAATAATACCATTGACCCCTTTCTTTAGGGCTTTATTGCAATTTTTCTTAGCAATAAAAATTAGGACTAAGAGCATCGTGATCTCTTTCTGAACTCTAAAAGTGGCCACCACCAAAATATTTAACTTTCCAGGGAGGCAGCTGGTGCAAAAGAAAGAAAGCTAGAGTTCCAGGGGCCTGTGCTCCAATTCCCATGCACCACTTAATACCTTGGTCAACTTATGTGAATAACTGAAACTGTGAGTCTCAGTTTCATCATATGTAAAACTGAGATAATAAAATAGAACCCACAGGGACTGAGAAACCAACAGAACAGATGATATGGTCAATGATGGATACTCTAGCTACTTATGTTTTGAAAGTGCTAGTTCATCAATAGAGAAAAAGGAAATTAAACTTTTAATGAAAATCATTTACAAGAGTATGTAATGATTAACATAACTGAATGTAATCAATTTCTGCTAGTTAAAGGAAAACAATATGTAAGGGAACAGGAAAACTCTAAGATCATTGATTTGAGTCCTTAAAATGATGCCATTTTACCATAAATACAGAATTAAATGCAGGGACATTTATACTACTATTAGAATGACCAATTTTGTTGAGAACCCAACTCTGAGTAGTTTCATTTCCACATTTCAATAATAAGAATATTTTACTTTAAACTTTTTTTTTTAAGATTTTATTTATTTATTTGACAGAGAAACACAGCTAGAGAGGGAACACAAGCAGGGCGAGTAAGAGAGGGAGAAGCCAGTGATGCAGGACTGGATCCTAGGGCACTAGGATCATGACCTGAGCCAAAGGCAGATGCTTAATGACTGAGCCACCAAGGCACCCCTACTTTAAACTTTTTATCTTTTCTCTTTGTTTGCTTGTTTATTGTTTAAAATTATTTATATTACTTTTAAGTGACAGAAAAATGTAACCACATGAAAAACAATTTTGAAAATTAAAAAGTTACTTAAAATGTCACTATTCCAATATGCTTCCTTTATGTAGATTTTTCTTTTCTCATTTTATATAGTTGAATTATATCCTATCCTACTTCTAAAATTTAACACACCAGAAGCATTTTTATTTTTCTACAGTTTTCAAGGAGTAATTTTTTTCTAGCTATATATCTTAATACTGAAAAGATATTTGGGCTATTTACAGGTTTTTTAAAATAGAAAATACTAAACATTTAAGATAGCAACAATAATTCTTCATGGGATTGATCCAGATCTTAAATAGTTCCAACTTTTTAAACAAAACATTTACATATACTAAATTCAGAAAATTTGTGGACAAAATATATTGAAGCACTGATAATAGAAGAACTGGTTTGCCCTGAAAGAATGAAAGATATAAATACTGATTAATTATAAAATATCACTAGTAGTGTTTGATTTTGATCGTTCTAGAAGGAAAAGATTAACACTTTGTTTTTTATTTATATGCTATCTGGTCATTACTCAAAAGAACCTAAAGGTGATAGATCAGTAGCCAAGAACCTGGTGGATGTTATCCCACAGAGGCAACACCGATAAATTTTGGCGATTCAAGTATCTTCTCCATTATTTAAGAGAAACTTCCTTTGGACTAACATACATTAAATAAAGAAAATAAAACTTATAATTTTAATATATGATTTCTGAATTTTTGGCAAGTAACAAGATAGAGAACATGTTGATGTTATTAGTTTCCCCCAAAGGAAATTGCATTATTTGCTACAGTGAGGAAGAATTTAATATGTTCAAGAAAGAATTTAATATTTTCATCAAATTTGATCCCAGCAGTACAGAGCATGTTCTTTCTTATGCCACTGTTTATCTCTCTCTCTGGATGTATCTACCTAGAGGTCCAAACTTTTCCAGATTTTGGATCATCTGGCTGTTGGTTAGAGACCACATAATACAGATGTCAACCAAGAAGTACTGATCCTTTATTTCAAGTATGCTGTATGTGTATTTCTAATGCCACCCTTGTATTTGTACTATCGATTACATGAATTTGAACTGAAGCTGAAATTATCCTTCCAAAAAAAGGAAAAAGTTGGAACTCCCTAAGTTTATTCATGTATCCCTTCCTTTGGCTCATTTGTCATTGATTTGTTCACTTTTTCTTTTTCTTTTTCTTTTTTTTTTTAAAGATTTTATTTATTTGACAGAGAGAAACACAGCCAGAGAGGGAACACAAGCAGGGGGAGTGAGAGAGGGAGAAGCAGGCTTCTTGTGGAGCAGGGAGCCCGATGTGGGACTCGATCCTGGGTCTCCGGGATCATGACCTGAGCCGAAGGCAGTCCCTTAACCAACTGAGCCACCCAGGCGCCCTGTTCACTTTTTCAATAGCTATGTATTGCACTCTTGCCAGATGCTCTGCACTATACTAGTTACTGAGTGGCATATAAAGACGAATAAGAGACAACCTTGCCACTTCAAATATGGCAGAAATACAGCCCAAGACCTGCCTCCATTGGATAGCAAGCTCTGATGCAAGGTGATCATAAAGCCAGATAGTGATATTTTTATATATTTGGGAATATATGGGGAAATGTATTTATTAAGCCATGTTCCTTCTGCTTAGGTAATATATGCAGAATAACACTTAGCTGTGTTTATTTTCCCTGACTTAGTGCTTACTGTGAGGCACTGTTAATTGTCTTCTAAGTGGTCTGACTACACCTTTCACGCAAGGAGGTTTTGACCTGGATAACTCTTCAAAATATGCCAACACTGTGATCAAAGTCTTTATCCACTTATATTTTAATCCACTCATAATTGTCATTTTTGTTTACTTATGTGACTTTTTTTTTTTTTTTTTTTTGCTTCTTTCTGTCTTGGATAACACAGGTCATTCTTTCACTTTTGTGCTCCAAGGATACCAGATTGAGGCCACACGTGGAGAACAACTACAACTCCCCTTTCTGCTCTCCCATCTGGCAAAACATTTGTATAGTCACAAGTACCCATCCTGGAAGGACTACAGAAGTTCCCCTCACTCACATCAAGTGCTTTTCAAAAGGGGAGTGTGCATTCTTTAGTTTGCCCACATGTGTGCTATTTAGGAATAAGCCAAAGCATGGTAACACCATGTTTCTTCAAATAAACAAATGTAATACTAAAATGGAATTGGGTAAAACATTAAGAGAATCACAGCAAAGAAAGGTCATAAAGATCCATTTTATTTCCATGCAGAAATAAGTATTTATTATTATTATTATTATTTTAATTTTATTTTATTTTTTCAGTGTTCCAAGATTCATTGTTTATGCCCTTGGGTACTGAGGGCACGTACTGCATGGAGCCCTGGGTGTGGGGCAGAAATGAGTATTTAAAACTCCACAAACACAAAACATCAATATGCATCTTTTAGTGACGCTCCTTAGCTGTCCTTATTATTACCTGCTTCTTAAGCCTCGAGGACATCCCTTCCAAAATAGGAAAAGCACAATCTGTATGCTAGGAAAACTACAAAGAAGCAATAAATTATTGCTGTAATGACATGCTAATTAAAATTTTGCTTGTAACTCATGTAAGTGTTTGAAGCCCAGCAAATTTCTCTTTTCATTTGTGAAGTGTGAAGGTAAATTGCCCAGTGACAGTGGGACATCGCTAACAAGTACAAATTGAATAACATGCTATCTTGCTCTATTAGCCCTGACTAGCATGTCTGAATTAGATATTCAGCACACTCTCCATTGAAGGCCTGATTGATAAATGCTAAGGAGAATTTGTCAAAACAACAGGGGCTACACCCAGTGGGACATCAATATGCTCCATTTAGTCACCCACACAGCACTTCCTACATAGGATTGTCACATAAAATTAAGACTAGCCGCTAACCAGCCATCAGGCTTGTAGCAGACGTCAGGCAGCCTGTGTTCTGTATGCATATTAGTCACATGCTTAACAATTTGGGCTGTCAGGACAGAAGCATGCAGTGACCTCTGGAGCAGAGGTTGAATTTTCCAACTATACCGAAACATCATGCTCAGCTGTTCAAGATTTTAGACCATTTCCTGCCAGATCCGCGCACAGATGCAGTGCCCTAAGCTATAATCTGTGGCCGCGTCCAAATGACAAATGGCACCGGGAAGATTATTGCATTATATATTAAGTACCACAAGTCTGTAAATTATAAGTAAACTACTGTTCAGACTGTCTCCTCCAGCTTGCAGGATACTTTCCATCTCCATTCTTTTTTAAAATAAACCTAATAAATATTGGGTGAACTGAGAGATCAAAGCCCAGCGCTTGAATTAGCCATCTCCATTGCTAATTAGCTGCTTGAATATCAAACAGTTTTGGACCAGCTGTAATTTAATAAGCCATGATTGAGGCTGGTTTGATTTTGTTTCCCCATTGAAAATTCTTCTCAGGTGCAAGTTTGTATGAGTTTAGAATTCTTGGTGATAAGCTGTTTTTGGTACTTTTCTTGTAAACATAATTAGCTATAAATACAGAGTAACAATAATAAAAATCAGTACAGTCTAACAGAATCTTTCATTGTATTTGTTATCTTGTTTCTATCGCAGTATACTTAATCTCTATGAAGTTATCTGTTCATAGAATAAAGAACTAAAATGTAACAAAGTCAGTAGTATGAAATAAAATGTATTCTCTACAAAATTGACAAGCTTTTGTCATTTTCTGGTTTATATCCTACCAACAGGCATGGAAACTAGGGCAATATTTTTAAAATAAATTGCTTAAGCTTCCCTTTACAAAGAGTCTAACCAAATGTATTTGTGTGATGTACTAAGGAGAATATAACAAATAATTTTTGTTTTTGAAAATCATGTATCTGTTCCAACTCAAAGTAAGCTCTTCTAACTTGAAGTTTTAAACACTTAACGCTGGCATTCTCCCTGTATTTTGGACTTCTTGCTTTTGTGCCGAGACTCAAAGCAGAATCACCCCCATGAAACATTAGAAACGTATTTCTTATGGCACATCTTTATAATATAATCACAAGAGACAGATGGATTATGATAAAAAATTGCTTTGACACTTGAATGGTTGTTTCTTCTTTCTAGGACATGAAGGCAAAACTTTTTTTTTTTTTTTTTTTTTTTTTTTAGGACATAAAAGCAACCTGCTATTGGCATTCTGTATTTTCTATTTCAGAGGGAACGTGAGTGAAATTCATTTTGGACCATTTCTAGGTTTTATCTATCCTCAAGTTTCCAATTTTTCAGTTTTTGGGTAAATCTCAGTGGTATACTATTTATAACTATAGGGAAATCCAATCACAGGAGTCCTTCCATAAAATAATTATTTTCCATTAAAATAAAAGACATCAGGTCCATTAGCATATATAAAATCAATATTTATCTTCAAAAAAATCGGTGAGCTGCAAAAATGTTAATTCATTTATGTTAAACTGCAGTAAGACTCTGAGTGAAAAGGCTGTGAAGCTAAAATAAAACTTGCTCAGTGTGGTTCAAGTGACACCCAAAAGCCTAACAATATAGTCTAATCAGTGGTGAGAGTCCCCCAGGTTGCTGGGGATGATTACAATGGCATGCTAGGGCAAGGAGGAAATAGCTGAACATTTAGCCTTGTTAAGGGGATGAC